>JANIJG010010630.1:0-12774 GCA_024611175.1 Megaceryle torquata | reverse complement strand
CCCAAAAAAAACCCAAAACAAACCACCACCACCAAAAAAAATACGGGGAGGCCAGGGACAGGTAATTTTATAGCTTTACACTAAAACCTGACATGAAAAACCTGTTCACCCACTAGATTATTGTGATGATACTGATTTAAAACTGATAAAGTTTCCCTCTTTCCACAAATCACCTGTTCTCAGTAGAAGCAAGCTCAAGAAGGCTCCCACTTTCTCCATCTCCTTCCACATACAAAACACCTCAGGTGTTTTTCAATAGTGAAGAACATGGAGTAGTTGCACCCGTCTGCATTCAGAAGATAACTAGTGCACTTAAGATAAAAGCAAATATACATGATTAGCATTCTAGCTTTTATTAGGTGTGAGCTCAGAGCATATATAACACCAAATCAACAACAACAACAAAGCTGTATATTAAAAAAAACATTTACCATTTAAAGTGAACCACTTCAGTCAGAAGAAGCTGCAATCTTGAGCCGTAACTTTGAGAGGTTTCTATCTGCAGCAAGCAGCTTTTTACAAACTTCACTTCTTCTGTTCTCCACTCTGGTCTCCTGCCAGTTATCTGGAGTACTCTCAGAAGTAAGTGATCCTGAGAAAACATCCAACACATAGTGAACTAAGAGCTAAAAGTAGCAGCCAAGGAGGAAACACCTGCACACTTCAGAAAACTGAAGAGTGTCATCTGTAGGAAACATAAATAATTCATTTCCAATTTCCCTTCCCATTTAGTTTTAGCTTTAAGAGAAATAACTGTGGAAAAAAGTTAAATTTGTGTTTAAAAGAACAGTGACCTGACAAAGCACAACTGAATTTTTAACATGGTCCTTTAGGAATTAAACACTGCACACTTAGATCCAGAAGACATTTTTTTATGTCACAGATGTGGTTAGTTTGCAAAACCACTCTTAAACTGTAAGTTGGAGAGTGGGGAGAAACTGAGATTTGTTTTCCACCCACTGATGACCAGTGTTCCTCTCGAGATGGTTAAGAAAAGGTACTGTGTGAGAAAGGTACTACGTGAAGAGCAAGAATGCCTACCTTTGCCATTATATTCTTCAGTTGCTTAGCCCTTCTACCATCTCCCATTCCTAAATTACAGCATGCTCAAGGGTGACTGTTCTAGGTGTCCCCAACTCACTTGGTTCATGTACACTGTCAATCAAGTTTTCATACAGAGAGACCTCCATCTTCCCTTAAGCTGGAAAGCAGACTTCCACAAGCCATCCCTGAGCAGAAAAATATGAGGAGATTGCATCGGGTAGAAACAAATGCAGCTCTTCTTAGGAGCTGGAAGAAACGGAGCTCAGATTAAGATCAAATTTACATGTGAAGGCTCTGACAGTTCTTGAGACCTGAACATTTATGACATCATAGGTTTCATTAAACCAATGCACATTCCAAGACACAGAAAATTTGTCACATCTAGACTAGATGTGATACAGATATTTATGAGCAAACTATGGTTTGCAGATACTGTTATCAACATGCTGTCAGGCCACCAGGTTCATTTATGCAAATGAAACAGAAGTGTCCTTGTGATGGGAGAGGTGGTAAGGATTCTGGTGTCATCCCTGTTTCCCACCCCACCCCTTCCCCTGCACAAGTTTGACTCTGTGATTGCTTTTCCTTTTTTTTTTTTTTTTTTTTTCTTTTGGAAGACCCTGAACATAGTGATTTGCAGCACAGATGGAAGATCACCTACTGGGGAAGAGAAGTACCAAGTCTTTCAGGCTCTCAACATGGTGGTTTTGAAGGACAGTTTGGAATGCTTCCTGTACTGAATGAGAAGAAAAAAAAAAAAAATAAATTGGAAAAGGCTTTGGTTGTTTATCCTTATGTTATCACAGGGTTAGAAGTATACACTGTTTCCTCATAATGAATTCCTGCAGAAATACGTTACCCACTTTAAGTTGAAGCTTACTCCCTAAAAAGCATATACCTGAAAGAACTTGGGCAAAAACTCTCCACTGTTTCTTTATAAAATAAGCTTTCATTTCCTTTAAGATTATGTACACAGACAATACAAGCATCACGAGGCACTGCAGGCCTATGGCTTCTGTATGACATGCAAAGATGGCAATGCCTGGCTAAGTGTTCATTAACATTTTGGTACGTACTCATAAAAGCACTGAGATCTGTCCAAACACTAGGCATCTTGCCAAGCAGATCAGAGAGGTACAGTAATTCTAATACTTCTCAGAAGTAAGATTTTTTTTTTTTCTATTCAAAAATCATCTTCCTCCCACCAGAGAATGTGGGCTTTATAGAACTTATGTCATCAACCTTTAATCTCCTCCGTTCTGCTCCTGCAGGTCCTTACGCGCCTTCTTCATGATCCCCGTGTCTCTTGCAGTCTTGTACAACTTCTTGAACGGGCAAGCAGGAAGAACAGCCTGTCAGAACACAAATACAAATCATCACTGTTTCTCAAGGGGTGCATTCAGGACTTAGCACAGAGAATGTTGGTCTGGAGTAAGGACACTGGGACTGAACTTCTCCCTCTCACACCGACCTGCCAACACACACAGAGCTTTGTTTCTGGCTCTCCTACTGCCATTTGACTGCCATGCCTAATTGTATTTTAAATAGTATCTAGAGACAAAGACTATTCTACAAACAGCAGAAACAAGTCTGATTTTTCCTGGAGCCCCTGAACTATCATCATTTAGCCAAAGGACAGAGCTAAAATTTCCACAGTATTTTAGTGGTAGTTTATGTTGTATTGACACTGTCCTGCTGCAGAAATCCAGGTACATTAGAAAAATGACCAAATGGCAGTATACAAGTTTCTGCTCTTTAGTTCCTTCATACTGAGAACTCAGAAATCAGCTCTTATGAAATCACTATACTACAAACAGATTTTCATTCTCCCGTGAGCCTTATCAATCTCTATTGGAAAAAGAATAGATCAGAAAGAGTGAGAAATTTAATTTGCTCAGAACAGCACACTCTTGTTTAAGCAGGCAGACGGTCATTAACAGAAGCCCAGGACAAGCCAAATGACCAACTGAGCTGCACCACAGAGAGCTAAGGATGGTAGTAGTAAAAACATGAATTCCAATTATCCACATTAAAAGATCTGATTACATGTGCCCTAAAATATCTGCATCATTTAACCATAGTTAAGTATAATTAAAACTGTAATGTTCATTATATAGACAACTATACTCACATCTCCATTTTCTTTTTCCAATACGTACAATCCCATATGCATGTATCACTTAAAACTATGAAGCATGCAAAGCTAGCATTTTCCATAAAGGCACTATCATATACATGCCTTTCACAAGGTTTCTTCTATCTAGTCTAACAGACTACAGATGAGAATTACTCCCACAGCATCCAATGCTTCTATATTTCTATCCAGTGAAGACCCCTTAGGACAATGATGCTCAGTATTTGGCCTCAGAAAACTTCCCATGCTTTTAAAATCCCTTCTGTACTAGAACAGAATGAGGTACTATATGAAACACCCATTAATACTTTCTATGATACAGTACTGTTTATGATCACTCCTTTGAAGACTCTCCAGAAAACACAGTAAATCCCTTCAGAAAATAAACATGATGCTGGTCACATGCATTAGAAGTGGAATGAGCTACTGAAGTGTAATAGCATACACTGGAAAGAAACCCCAAACAAACCTACATATGCTCCTGTCACATGATCAGAGTTTTGCCTTCCCTTCTTTCTCCCACCCACATCATACCTTAGCTGTTGCTCGCTGGATAGACCTGCTGGATAGCTTCTGACCTAAAAAAAACCAACCAACACAGCCTGTTTTACACAATGCTTGTTTCATTTATTGAGGTGCACTGTTGCTGGGAGAAGAGAATATTACTGATGGAATAGGCTCTGAAGTTTATTCCTGCAAAAGCTTTGTTGAGAAGGGCAGATCGAGGAGAATTCTCTCATCAGAGATCCATGAAGAGCAGTAGTTTCTCACAGCACCGTCCTCAGCTATATCACACTTTGTATCCCTAATGAAACAGATTCTTCCTGCCTGATCTTCTGAGAACACATCTGTTTGAATAGACCTAATGGAGTAAACTGTAAGATTGCCAACAGACAGACAAGTCAACAGCCAGCTACTACCCACAGCCAGAATCAGTAACTCAAGTGGTATGAAAGAGGACAGCTTCTTTATATAAAGCCCTACTAGCTGGCAGAAACTATTATTTTCTTCTTGTTTTCTTAAATCTTTTCAGTAAATGTAACAAATGTCCTGTGAAATGTGGCTGCCTGATACTCAGGTAAGGATGGTAAGCCCTAAAACAAGCAAGCAAAAAAAAATTAAAACAATTAAAAGAAGCATTTCAACTTAGGATCCTGGGAAGACAGGAAGAAAAACTGACACCACTCAATTTTTTCCCCACTATTATCTCACTGCTATTAACATACGCAGTGAACTCACCAGCTGCTCCAACAGCATAAGAGTGAAACATTGAGAGTGGGAGGGCCCAAGGGCATGGGACTTGGGTGGAAGTCCTAATAAGTGTGAAGGGAGACCTGGGTACATACTGAGCATACCTGAGGTAGATAGTGCTGCAGTCAAGAGGATAGGAGAGCAGTAAGTAAATTCATTTAGGAAGAAAAGGTCTATTTTCCTTGGTAACTTGTAAAGGAAAAGAGTCTATGCTCCGTGAGGAGTTTCTGCCTCACATTACAGGATGAAAATGGGTGTCTCAGACTATGGGAAATCAGTTACCCGCCTCTGGTACTCACCAAAACTCAAGCAGTTGGGTTGTTTCTGAGGGCAGGACAGGCTTTCCTTTTCTTCCATGTTTTTATGGAACTCACCCTGCACACTACTGGTATAGATTCAGGACCTGCACTGAGCCCTTGTGATGGGATCGCAACCCCAGCGGAGCCCCTTCCAGCCCTCCCCACAGGACCCTTGCTTTCACACACCTTCAGGACCACCTTCTGCCTGGTCTCCCTGGAGCTGTCCTACTTGTTCTCCCCTCATCCTCAAAAACTACTGCCCTGAAGTAGCTCTTGCATTTCTTCCCATGAGCCCCCATAACCACAACACAGACCATTACTTTAAAAGAAAAGTGGTTTACATTTGGAGTAGTATACATTAAGTTACTATATATACACACACATACATGTACAGACATTTGTCTCTCTAAATTTTGTACAAACTGCAACAATCTTTATACCACAAAAAGGACTCATTAACAGTAGTGGTCTCCATCCAAGAAGCTGCCAGCCTTGAGTGACAGCTATGAATGCGTGTTTTGATGTTTTCTCTACATTTCAGCAAAAAGTTATTCTTGCATGCATATATATAAGCACTGCCCTTTTTGCAAAGCCAACCAATTGCTGTTATGGGTAACCAAGAATGAGAATGAATTGGAGAATAATTTGTTCATTTACAGCACTGTTGAGGCTCAGGATTTCTAGGTTTGTAAAATAAAGACTTGAACAACCACAAGAAAAAGTAAGTATCAGAAAACCATCTACAGTTCCAACACAAAGTAATAACCGACTACTTTGCACCAAGCTACGTAGTTTTCTCTGAAGAGTCAGCCTTGAGTATTCTACTGAAACAAATTTAACTGCATTGAAAGTGGTAGTGCTTACTTGTGATTTTTTCATATACATAATGGAGTCTTTTCACTAATGTTCAGCTGAATTTTACAGAACAAAGGTGTTATTAGGCAGACTATATCGGTGATGAGTTCATGTGCCTCCATTAGCAACGTGCACAAAACTTACTCTTTAAAGAGGAAAGGTTATGCTACATTAAAAACACCACACTGAAACTGGAATATGTATTTGGAAGACAAAGAACTGCAATTCCATGAAAATGAAGAAAACTGAGAACAAAAATGTGAGTATTGGCTAAAGAAGCATTAAAGATATTATTTTTTTCAATTAACAGTATTGCAGCTCTCATCCCCAGCTTCTAAAAACAACTAATTCTTTACTGCTTCTTTAAATTTCTCCCATCTTTTGGTTCTATTGTTTTCAGGGCACCGTGAAAATGAGGGTAGATTTTTAAAATTCATTTCCCAGTCTGCAATCCCAAGATGGACTAAAAGAATATTTCCTCCAGCTGTGAGCACTAACCCAAAACCAGAAGTACCATCAGAAATGTTGCTCAGCACAGGATGAGACCGTAGCTCATGGTGGGAAGGATGGTGACTGTCAAAGAACAGATCTCTTAATGAGAGAACTAAACGGGAAAGGATGGAAATGCAACTTCTTTCATTAAGCTTTTACTCCAACCATAAATGTATTGTCTGCTTTGAAGGGAACTAAAACAGGAGTAATGTCTTGCTGGCAATCTTTTGTTTATTCTCCAAAGAATAAATCACAGCTTTCTCAAAATTGAGGAACTGTTCTCAAAAAATAAGTAATACTGAGAAAGGTGATATACTTTGGAATGCATTAAAGAAAAACCAGAGGTGATAGAATCACTGAATACAGGAGCATGGAAGGAGGCACCCATTCTGGTATGTAGCTACTGAGCTAGAAAAGAAAAGGTGACTGCTGCCTGTGTGCTCCAGAACTATGACTCCAGCAGTGCCCATGCATTCTGGACATATCTTCACAATTAACAACCACAAAAAAAAGCCCCAAACATCCAAAAAGGGTGAACATGGTGGCATTTTAACTACCCAGAAATAAGTACAGTATAGCACAAAACAAGTCAGTGTAGAAACTAAATATGAGAGACTCTAAAGAACTGGAGACTCTCGATGCACTTATATGATAAAATATTGACTCTTATAAATAAGTGCATGATCCTGTTGAGAAATTCTAGTTTAAGCTAACCCATAAACACTAGCTTTAAATGAACAGCCTTAACAACATCAGTTAACCTAACAGAAGTTAATGTATTTTAATGTAAAACTAATATATAGCCCCTACTTAACAGATGCTGCATATAAAGTCATTAGGAATCCAAGTTCAGACTTGGAATAGGTTTAGCTTTAAATACTCAAAAGAAAATTGAACTTTAATTTTAAATGGCCACTATTTAGATTATATTTGTGAATGTCTTGAATGTATGTTAATAAATGTAACAATTTTAAAATGTTAATCTTTACATTCATAATATTCCTAACACTTTCTCCACTACAGAAATGAACCAATCTTTTTCCTGGTTGGTTTCTTTGTTTTTTTTTTCCTGTGTGGGTGGTGGGTTTTTTTGTTTGTTTTTTTTTGAGAGGGGGTTGTTTGTTTTGGGGGGTTTTGGGGGTTTTTTTTTACCTCTTTTTTTTTTTTTCCCCCCCTTTTGGCTTTTTTAAGTCTGAAGAAGAGAAAGTCCCCAGGTTGCATTCTTGTACAGCATGCAGGAAAAAAAAAAATCTAATTTTATGATCAAGCTTTCAAACACTTAGTAGGAACTAAAAACTTAGTAGGAACCAAAACTGCTGGCATTGCTGTATACAAAATACTCTAAATGTTGCTCTAAGAATACAACATCTGAAACAAACAATGTCATTGTTTGATTTGATGTCTATGTTGGCATCAGTTTAATTTCATTTACTACTTTAAATGGATTCCAAGGTATTTGTAGGTGTATTTTTTTCCTTAAAGAAAAATGTCTGTCATAGATTACACAACTCAGTGCTTGTCCCTCATTATGGCTTTGGTTTAAATATCACTAAAAGGTATTTCCTTTTTTTTTTTTTTTAAAAAGATTCCTGGTAATTATTTTAAGTAATACAGACCACTTCAGTCTTAGAAGCTGTCACCTCTGAAAAAGATGAGTTTGTTTTCTGAATGTTATAGTGACAGTTCACTTGCACATATTACTTGGATTTATATTACTTTGTTTTCTTGGGCCTCTCTTTGTTAGTAATGTATTCATATGCCCTACATCACAAACAGCAGCAGGTTAAATCATATTTATCTGTGCTGACAGCATAAGTGCATAAAGCAAAAGGTAGATAAGCTGAAATGGCAGCATTAATCATTTTCCATAAGACAAGACTTCTGAATTCAGTTATGACTGACTGCTTATATAGTACCACTGCAAGGGACTGCATTCAGCAATGAACCTTGTTATAAAGCCAGAACATAAGTTCAAAGATATCAAACCTGAAAACATTCAGCATTACAATTCACACACTTTTCTTCATCATACAACCTTACATTCACCTGGCAACCTCACCTTTCTCCTCTCCTTGATCTTCACACCGTTAATATTATGGTCAGGTCAAAGCTGCATATTCTAAAGCATCCATGTCCTTCATCACTTTGAAAATTAGCATCTTGAACCTTCATTTTGTCACAAAACTCTACTGATACACTTTGCTGTTGGATTCTGTGGTCTTGGAGATGACAGATTCTATGGTCTCTGTAGTGCCGTAACAGTTGAGGGTCTCAAGGAGAAAAGCAAACCCAGCACTGTGATCCACATTCTAAATCTAAGGAATTAAAATTGTGGAAGACCTTCAGAAATGTTGACCAAAACGGGCCATTTGGATAGCATCCAAATTACTCAAAACTTGAACTAGAAGAGAGAGGTGGTGTTCCACAGGGCAACCGAATGACCTGAAATTGGCAATGAGCCACATCAGCCGTAAATCAAAACAGTCCTCTGTCAGAACTAGTGTAAAATATGCCTAGTCTGAATGTCACAATATGATTTAAAAAGAATGGCATTACTGTGGGAGCACCCGCCTTTCCTTCCAAGATATTTAGAGTTCTCTGACTTGAAAAAAATCCTTCCAGGCGTCACAGATTTAAATAGGTGAGGCATTATGGCAGTGTCTGATTTTATCAGGCTCCAAAGACAACGCTTTTTCTCTTGGCTCTTGTTTAACTTGGCACAAACAGATAACATCCTCTGTATTTTCTTCAGCTGAAAAACAAAACAAAAACCTCAAATGTTGAAATTCAAACTCCACAGACAATGCTTCAGTCTCAACAACTGTAGGCGTTTAAAAGAAAAAAAATTTCAGGAACTCAAGATAAGGCATTTGTGAAATTGATGGCTGCTGAGTTTGACAGCCCATGACATCATCTACTGTGCTGTAAGACATTGCAAGTTGACATGAATTTACTGCAGTAAGGGCATCCTTGAGTAAAAATATTTAAAACATTTTATTAAAAAACAGGTAAGTTCAGAGATACCAAATTACTCTCACCCAAAATGTCTTTCCTCTTTCCTATGAAAAATAAAGGTACCTTTTTTTTTTTTTTTAGTTTTTCCAGAGGAAAGGAGGAATGGAGGTGCTATTGCTGAAAAAATAAACTCTAAAGCATGTTGATTTAGAGAATGATATACACTTCAGGCATGACTGGCCACTTCTCAATGACTGCACATACATTTTCAGCAGGAAACAACTTACTCTTAAGTTAGCACTTGGACAAGAGAAAACCCAGAACATCCAGGATGATTTTAACCAGGCACAGGTGTGTAAGTGTATGCACACGTACTGGAGAAAAAACCCAATCTCAAAATACACTGACTGAACTGCTACGTTCAAGTATGTTGCTTTTCCTCCAAATAAGCTCTGTAACATTTTTCCCCTCTTGAGTCTGGACTCCCTCCAGCTCTCCAGATAAAGAATTATTATTAGGGGGGAGGAATATTTGTTCATTTTACAGGTAACTCCCCCATATAATTTAGCAATGGCACCAATATTTTCACATTTGTAGATTGTAGACTGAGACCTTGAGCAGGGGAAAAAATAAAAACAACAAAGGAAATCTCAAAGGAACAATGAATTTAGTTCTTGTTATATTTGATTATATAATACTTTTGTATTTGATTAAATTTCTTTTTGTATAAAATCTTATTTCTTTAATAACTCGCTTAAAACACTCATCACTTACAAAAATTTTTGAGAGCAATCAACATCTAGATTGAACAAATGGGTTAAACTACTGAATGGAGGAGGTGCATTTGATAACCTGTCTGAAATTCTTTTACTCTGAATTAAAGCATAATTTATCAGAAGAGCAGTCAAATTTAATTATAAAAGGGAAAACAACCAGTTACATAAACATTTGAGTACAGTAGGCAAAGAAAGAAGTCATCAAAACCCTCACAGTTCTTTCCAAAGATTTCTAACTAGATTCAATATTGGTTAGTTTCTATTTTTATTTTGAATATGATTTTTTGCTAAATATTAGGATTTTTGGCAAAAATACTGTGTTCCCCAGTGTCAACACGTTTCTCTCATTTCTTCAAGATGCACAGAACAAAACCCATCATATTTTCTATATTTACATATTACCGGGAAGACTGCAACTTACTGAGTGCTGGATGGCTGTCCACAAGCCGTACTGGAATAGTCTGCACATCTCCCAGGAGAATCTGATGGACTCCTCCTTCTTGGCTTCTGGAGTCATCTACCTCTCCAACTGCTACCAATTGGCCCATGGTGACCAGATTCTGATCAGAGCCAGGCAGAGTCCCAAAAGAAGAGGCAGCAGTACTATGCTCCGTTAGGGTAGTATCTGCTTGCAGACTGTGGCCCTGACTAAATATTAGGGAATGGTTGGTTACTGCACTCCCTACAGAATCCAGACTTCCAGGGATGCAAGAGGAATGGTTATTTACAGCTATCACAGCTGTTGATCCGTTTGTGGAGGTAAAAGTTGGCTGCAGCTGTAATCCCTGTGAAAAAGAAGGCAAGAAAAACTACCACAAAAATATTCACAGCAGGAAGAATTTGCATTTAATGGTACATATTTTGCAGTGCTGAAACCAAATAGCGTCTGACTTCCCATACATCACCTCTTTCAATCAATCCTAGCAACCCTAGGCTAAGGTGGTATTAGAAAACAACCAGGGCAACATTATCCAGCAGCATTTAGAAGACTATTTATGACCATAAAGCTCTAAATTAGGATTGATGTTCAGTTTCAAATCATTCCCCAACACTGCCCATTCTCACAAGATGATGGCACTAAAATCTAAGCATACTGCTTAAAAAAAAAAAAAAAAAAAAAAAGGGGTGGAGCCAAGATGTCTTCAGAAAGATTTTGAAACCCAAGTAGAACAGTATCAGACTAGATTTCTAGGGTAGAAATCATGGTTTCTCTGGGGTTCGGGAAGTATGAAGGTGGCTTTTCAAAGATAAGCTTTAGGAGATGCTCTTTTAGCAGGATATTCTTATCCCCACTCTTCATTCTTTCAATCTGGAAGTTTACAGATCTGAGCTGGGAATAATTTTAGGATTTTAACATATTTTCTTAAGAGGCTGGAGGAGGATTTAAAAGGAATGAATGGCTTGTATCTCTTCAGTTCTGCAGCATTTTCATTATGAAATGACTGGACCGTGTGGAAGAAGAATAGGTGCTTAGTTTGAGGCAGAAGCCCATGACTTCTATCTTCTTGGGTTTTTGCTTTTACAGGACACCCTAACTTAAAGTGTGTAAAGATGGTAGTGGGATCCCATGCACCACAGCTATGTGCCAAATGTGACACACAAGACAGGCTGAAGAGTTGACAGCTATTTTAAAGGCCATGTTACACAGCCAGTGTCTGGGATCATTAGCTGAGAGAGAACTTTTTCAGCTCACCTTCAGCATTCCCAGCACAGAATGTTTGATGTTATTGAAACAACTTGACTGTACCTGTAGTTGTGCAAATATCTTGGGTTGAAGTGATGACAGGGAAGACAACAGCTGAACTGTTTCTGGTAGAAAGGACTCCCCGCTCTGGTTGGATTCTGCTTTGGTAATGACTGACTCGCCTGCTGAGCTCCCTACAGTGCCACAGAGAGGAAGCAGGCAGTTATGACAAATTTCTTCTTCCCATTTGAAAGCCTCCACTGCAAACTGAACAAACCCCTTCAATCACAGTATAGACATATAAAAGACATATATATGCTGTTCTCTTTGCAGAAGGTGGATGCTAAAGAGAAGGCTGGGTATGAGAAAAAGACAATACCGTAGGAAGACTGTATGTACCTGTTCATAATGAAAAACCAGAAGACTCAATCAATCTGTTCTGGAGAGCAAAGAAATTGCAACCTACCCTGTGCTTCCAATTTCTTGTTCTAAAAGCTGAAACCTTTCTATCAAAGCAGACATCAAATAATTTGACAATACACACACCTCAGTAAGAGACAGGCATCAAAAGTGTTGTTTTCCAAAATAAATATCTACACAGGCAATCCTCCGAGTCTTCCAAACACCTTTGTGAAATTAGGATAATTTCTATGCAATATCACACCAAAAGTACATTTATCTGGAGGCTTTTCAGTCTACAGATTACATCATATCCTCAAAATTCTTATTTCACGCAAGAGTGACAGACTTCATTTCCTGAAGACTTGTAAAAACTTTAGGTTCATTTGTAGCAATTTCTGTAAGAAAACTTCCAATGAGATCATTCCATTCCCTGTCTGAGACACCCAGAACAATTTGGATAAAATTTATCCAGACACAAGTAGACACTGCTTAGCCTCTTATTTCAGTTTCACTGCTACAGCTGTAAAAGAAGAGCTTGCCTTGTGCATGTAGATTAGCCTGGTGAATGGAAAAAAAATTGAGAATTGTCAATCACAAAAAAGCAGGAAATCATCTAAGTTTCCAGCAATCTATGCAAGTGGAGATACATTTTTCAACACATATATTGAGCTGCAAGCTCTAACTCTTTATCATAACTGACCCTCAGATACACCAGATAAATCTCCTTGAACACAACTACTAATGGAGCTCTTTTTAATACTGTACAGAGATTCCATATGTATAGTGAATATTCACATTTAGGAGACACAAAGATGATTAAGGGAGTGGAGCATCTCCCTTGTGATGAAAGGCTGAGGGAGCTGGGTCTCTTTAGCTCAGAGA
>JANIJG010010629.1:0-37003 GCA_024611175.1 Megaceryle torquata | reverse complement strand
AGAAAGTGTTGTGGGAGTTTTTGTTTGCTTTTAATAATTGATTTTAATGATCAAGAGCTCATATGCTCTCAAGGTTAGTGGGAACATCTATGGCTGTCAGAGTGTTTCAAAATGAACAGAAAAGTTGGCATCATAGCGGCTCTTTTCTATCAGTTAATCTCTTTAGGGATCCTCAATCTTTATTTTCACATGCAGTATTCCACTGGCTTTCTTGTTTTGAGTGCAAAACACTTCACATTGCAATTGAGAGTGTGTGTTGCACAGGGAAGGCAGGTCAAGACAAACATACGATTATGCAGCATATGAGATGAAAAAAAGGTCCTAGTGATTGTTTGTTTTTTAAATTCCTAAAGCTGCAATAAAATACAGGCAGTGTGTATGTGCTGAGGAGGAGGCAAACCACGGCTCCTTTCCTGCGTGTCTGTCAGTGTGACATCACATTTGCTCTTACATTTCTTCTGCTGCTCAGACTGAGACACCTGGCACGACCGCCCGTACCGATGGCATTGGGCTGTAGCATTTTCCAGGGTCTTTTTGGGAAATGCTGTGTATTTGTAAAAAAAAAAAAAAAAAGTGTAATTAAAAAAAAAAAGTGTACACAATATGAATTGTGAAGGTAAAAAACCCACAAATGTCAAAGACTGTAAAGAGCTATAATAGAGACCGCCAGCTTGTCTGTCCTAATACAGCTTTGCAAAGTACATTGTAAAGCTTCTGAACTCTGTTACAAGTTCCACTTTTCACTCACACTAAGATGCTGATGGTGAAAAGTTTTCATGTTTAAATTGAACTGTACTGTGTGTTATTAAGCTAGACAGAGAGGCAGCAGAATGGAAACAGAAAATCTGCTATTTTCAGTGAATCAATTTGCATTCACCTCAGTGTCTTGGCTGCACACCACCTCTTTGTTTTCCTTGGTTTTTAACATTGTACTTAGTGGGTTTGTATTTTAGGGGATAGAGGATTCAAGTTTTATTTTGCATGCCAAGCTTTCTGACTTTGCTGTTCGAGGTAGCTTCTTGTGTTACGCTAGCCTGCCGTAATTCAGTTAGTATTGCTGCATTGCTCCGTATCTGCTGCGTACATCAGATAGCCATTCCACGAGTTACAGTCTATAGGATCTGCAACTCAAGTATGGAAAGCTGAGGAAGAGATCGATGGGGGAAAAAAAATAATTTTCCTCTCTAGTTAGCATGCCTGTTCTCACACTTCGTCTCTTTTCTGCCCTGAAAACCCCACATTTAAGTATGTTTTGTGTGTATTCCCCTCGATAAGCAGCACTAAGGGTGCTACGTCTGCTGTTGACTTAAAGGTAACTGCTGGTTTAAACAGCTCAAGTTCACAGCTGAGGTGGATGGTTTCCTGCTCTCCCTCTGGCTTTTTGTGTGGCTGTGGGTGTTCTAAACACTGGTAAACAGGCACCCCTTGGAGATGGAGTGAGACCAGCCCTAGCTAGGAGTGCCTTGCTTCACTCGTGCGTGTCTCCAGGTGGCATTCAAGCCTCAGTCTCTTACAGTAATGTAAAATGGAAGATTTTCTGGCTTTCTTTTCTTATATACTATTTGCTTTAAGCTTTTTAAAGTTAATTCTGGCAGTACTTATAAGGAAGATTTTTGATTACCCATTGCAGGTCAGGTGCCAAATACTTGTGAGCGGATAGGAAAATAAAGGATATAAAGATTTAATAAATCTGTGTAGCTCATCTTGAGCTTTGATAGGTTTGTTTTCCAGCTGTTTGAGATTTTTAGCATCGTGAGCGGTGTCTTTGCTGTTCCTTTGCGTGTTATTTTGAATAGAGAGGGTAAGGTAGAGTGCTACTGCTGTTCAGTTGCTTTACAGGTAGAACAAATGTTTTTTTAGAAGGATAGTTTGATTCTTGGACTGGCGTTGTGTAACAGCAGCAGTGAAGGTGAATTGAGAATTAGAATTTTAAATAAAACTGCAAGCAGTGACCCAAGAGCCAGCCACGTTGACTTTCTCATTTTGCAGCTTTTTCTAATGGGCTCTTGTGTGTGGAGAGGCCGAGATACCCACCGAATGACATGGGGGAGCAAAGAAATAAGCTGCTAGAAGTTTGCCTCTTAGTATGCGTTTTACCCAGACACTCTGTCTCCTGTAGAGGTGTAGAGACACCTTCAGGCAAATACTACATTATTGTGGTGTAGTTTTGTATCGGGAACTAAACTGCGCTGAATTCCAAAGCTTGTGTTTTATTTATGTTGAAACAGACCAAAGTTTCCTTCCTTGTAAGGGATGAGACATTGGCTTCTTCTGAGGAACCTTAACACTTGAGATCGGACTTGGCCGGAGTCTTCTCTCCTGCCTCTAAAGTGTGGGAACAGAAAGCTCCAGTTCTTGGTCCAGTTGCAGGTATTACTCAAGAGCACTGTCACTGCTGGGGTTTGTTCTTACTTTTTTGATTCCAGAGGAGTCATGAGCCTGCTGCACTTAATTGCTCTGCTTGTCTTTGATGTGTGGCCTTCGAGGCTGGCCCGTGTTTTAACGAGCTCACAGGCTTTCTGCTGTCGGTGCTGCCATTGTGAGGCTTCTGATTTGGATCCTTGCGCTTGTCTGCATGGAACAAAGTGGTGGCAAGGAACAGAGGAAACCAAATGCGTGCAAAGTATGGGGCTATGGAAATTTTGGTTAACTTCAGGCAGTGCTGTAGCATTTTGAGTATTTTAAGGCTGTGCTTTTGCATCTCGACTCTTTGAGCATTCATCTGATGAAACTCTGTGGCTGGTTCCAGCGTGGTTGGGTAATTGAGCCTGCCTTGCTGATACATCACTAATAAACAAAAGCTTCTCACAGTCGTCTACGACATTGTCCCCTTTCCTGTGCTCTCTTGGCTTGTGTAATTTCAGTAAGACTTTTGCTCTATGTAAGGTTGGCAACGCTTGGCTAGTTGGGACCTTCTGCTGTTGCAATCCTGTGTTGTGAAAGTGCTGCAGGGGTCAGGCTAAGCCAGCTGTGCTCCAGCATCCAGCGCTGCGCCTGCTTACGCCACGCTGCCGAGGAGAGGAGTGTGCAGAAGCACAGCGTAGCTCTTTAGTTGGAGTTAATGTTGGTGAAAGATGTCAAATGGAAAGACTTTGGAAAAAGGTGAAATTAACACCTCGAGACAGTCACATTATACCAAAATAAATTGCTAAATTGATCCTTGCCTAGATGATCTTCACAGCGGCTTGTGATCAAAGCCCCATCTTCTCCTTGAGCTGTCTTAGTGGCAGATGAGTTTGCACTGTTTGACTGAAAACAGTAAAGGGATAGTAAGTGTTTGAAGCTTCTTTTTATTTTGTTTCAATACACCTGATTTAGTCATTTCTGTATGATCTGTGTATTATATAGATGGTGCAATGGGGAACTTCTTTAGAAGTGTTTTAATACGAATTATTTAAACGAGAATCTTTAAAGATGGGAACTCTGCCCTGCCTTTGAGATATATGCGAGTAATACCAGATAGACACAAACAGGGAGGAAAACTTTTCAGAATATCTCCATTTCACAGCCATTAATTCTCATTGAAAGTCAGTGGATCTTAAAAATTGTTTTGAAAAGGATACCTAAATACCTTACATGCTTTTGAAAATGAAACCCAACAATCACAGATAGTTATTCACCAACAGCCCACATCTGTTCTTCCTCTTATGCGCTGTTTCAATTACCCAGTGAAACAAGTTTCAGTACCATGAAGCATCTCAATTGGTAATCAGGTTAAAAATAACCCAAAGGAAAAAAAAAAACCCCAAACCTGTTGTTGTCCTCCTGGCAGATTTCATGTCATATTGGTGGCTGTGGAGAGAAGGGTACTGATAGAGATAAAAGCAGGCTTTGCTATTTTTGGTGCATTGTTCTTGGTTCAGCGAGGAATGCGATGAGCTGTGCCGGTGCCAGGTTTCCCTATTGTCTGGCTGCTCTGTTGGAAGTCAGGTTGGGCCAGTGCTCCATCAAATGGAGCAGAACTTGAGGCTGAAAAAGCCCTTGGGGTTGGTCATGCTTGGGAGTATGTAGAGACCCGAGCCATTGTGATAAGGGTATATTTGGGTTTCTGGGAAATTTAATCACCCATTTTTATCACGGCAGTCTCTTTTGAGCCGTGGATTCCGAGAATCTGTTCTATAGAGTTCAAGGTGTGCAGCTGAACTTCACCTTTTGTTCCTTTCTTCAAATGTCTCTCGGTGCCAGTTCCAGCTTTTTAAAATCCTCTGTTGGCTCTGATTCTCAGCACTGATCCAGCCTACGCTGTTCTTCCTGCTTCTTGGAAGTCTTTTCTTTTATCATTCCTCACAGTACAGAAAAGTTAGCGTGGACTCATAAAATGCTCTATGTCCCAAGGTTTTAGAGCATCCTTATTATAAAATATCAAGAGGCAGATCCGACTCTTGGCGGGGGTGGGGAAGAACATGACTGCAGCATACAGTAAGCTCTGGTAGCTACAAAAGTGATTTTTGCATGAACATAGGTGAAGGCAAACAGATTATCTGAAGGAAGCGGGCTTTATAGTTCTGCCCTCGACAAGTCCTTTGTCAGCAGGCGTAGCTGTTCCCAGGGCCTGTTCTGTGCTACGTGTAGAAAGCGGTGCCTGACATAATTGTGAAATACTGCAAAAAAGATTTATTAACTTCCCTTTTCTGAGCTGTGGAAACCAGTGCTCTAACCGTAGCGTGCTCCTTAGCCAGATCGGAGCAGCACCGTGAGTGTACGCTGGCAGAGGAGCTGTGACTTGGTTGTGCTGTCAGATGTGTTACTTTTTATAACTAGTCAGCAGGTTTCTGAAAAGTTTGAGCATTTTAGCATGAAGTTTTATATAAGTATTTTTATGATTTTTGTTTTTCAGGAGTTTATAACATATTTAATCTCATTCATGAATCGAGCTTCCTTTTTAAGTCATGGATGACAAGGCTTCTGTTGGAAAAATCAGTGTCTCTTCAGACTCGGTATCCACTCTTAACAGTGAAGATTTTGTCTTGGTTTCCAGGCAAGGGGATGAAACACCATCTACAAATAATGGTAGTGATGATGAAAAAACAGGACTGAAGGTAAGAATCAATAACCTGAGTTTGTTCCCTATTCATCTAAATCAAACTAACCGTAGAGAGCTTAAAGAGGGACTTCTTTATTGTGGAAAACTTGACAGAAGGGAGAACTTATTCAAGAATCGATTTTCCCAGTAACTTCTGCATTACTGTTGCTGATGTCAGAGGTGATAATTAGGTTTTGAGTACGAGCTCTCTCCATCACTACCTGTGGGGGTTTTCCCACTTTACAGAATCCTCCGTAAAGTACTTAGGATGAAACAGACTGACTCTCAAGAACTTGGAACTGTGATTTTATCACAGCTTTCAGACAGAAAGCAGTATTAACAAAAACTTGATTTGACCATATCTGTTAATTCAAAGATACATTAAAGTTTTCCCCAATGTGAAATGTTCTCTTTAAGAAATGTAGAAGCGTAGTTGTAACTAACAGCTTGGCATGAATCTGAGGATACAAGCCTGTGTGATAGGCTTGTGTGAATTGGAAGGGCATTGACATCTTCTCACTTTCAAAAGTGCTGTTCTGAAAAGAGTCTTGTCACTTATTTCTTTTTTTTTTTCTTTTTTTTTTTCCCCCAATTTTTTATTTATTTTTTGGCTACTTAAAGAAAGTCTTTCATCCCAATTTGTATTTCAGCAGTCTTTAAGCGAAGCGGCACAAGTAAGGTGATCACTCCAAGTTCTGTCATTTTAACGTGTTGAAAAGCAACCCTTTCCTAGAGTGAGTCAAGTTAGCATGTTCTCTGTGGGAGATGGAGAGAGATTCCAGCGTCGCAAGAGGCTGGCGTCTCCAGGCACATCCACGTCTTCAAAGTAACGTCTTTAAAGACAATCGGAAGTCACGTGTTCTGCCTGTTGGTCTGGGTGTCCCTCTTTTCCTTAGCAGCAGTTGTAACAGAGACTTTATTGAACATTTCTTGATGCTTTTGCTCATCTTGCTTTTACCTCCCAACTGCTTTGTTTGGGTTTCTTGCATTCCTTTGAGTCCCGGACAAGACATACCGTAGTGGTTATTTGCTTTTACATAGGACTTCAAGTTAATTCTGTTAGTGAAGAGTCTCAGGATCTTGCTTTTGCTTAATCTGGCGAAAATGTTCACTTACATTTTTATTGCTGTTGCAGAAGATTGCCCTTTCACATCATAGATTACAAAAACTGGAAATTTTCTTGGGACAATCAGCCTGGTGATCCGTGGAAACCACGGACAGGCTGGGACCTCATGCTTGTCTTTCTAGATGCTGAAAATACCAGCAGCTATAAATACTCAGAATAGTTTTCATCATCAGAATTATCAGAATATATATATCATATATAGATCAGAATAGTCTCCAGTTGAGAATGCTTCTGTGGCAGGGCATGTAATTAGCTCCTAAGGTTGTGATGCATCGTTTGAGACCCCAGGTCTCCTGGTGGTCAACCAGATTTTCCATTCTATCCTGTTACTCCCAAAGAAAATGTGGAAATGTGGAATGCTTCAATCTGCAACACTTCTTGCTCCACATGGGAGCTCCTTGTATTGCTGGCCTAACGATTGCCTTCTGGCTGTCCTGCAGCGTTCGTACGACACGCTGTATCTTGTTTAGTACAATCAAATTGAAGAGACTCGTATATAAAGTCATCTTCATAAAGCTGCAAATATTTGAGAGAAGAATATCCTTAATAAATTTCAAACTGACTCCTGAAGCTTGCTGCTTAAGTTTTCCTCCTGTGTTTTACAGCCAAGGTGGTTTGTACAGTGCTGGCTGCAGGTAATGATCTTTCTCCTGATGAGGAAAGAAAAACGTTAGCGCTGCTGCCTCCTGATCATCAACTGTAAAATAAAGTTGTGCTGTTCACTGGTTTGGCACCGAATGTCACAGAGCTTTGCAGGTCTTAAAGATAAGCTTCTTTATGAATTTGCTGCCAAGACTGAGCACAATCCTTGAGCAGAGTGATTCACCTTGAGCTTTTCAGTATTCTGGCGTTTGAGGGTAATTGCTGTTTGGTTATTGGCTGTAATCTGAGTGATTAATGGCAATATTCCACCTTAGATAAGCAGCCAGTGCACAGCCTAAATTCTCCCATGCAGGGATCTTCCTGTTAACCTCCTTCCTTCTGCTGAAGGAGGCGAAACCTTTTAACAGAGGAAATGGAAAGAATTTTTACCTCTTAGGGACAGACATTATTTTTTGTCCTTGTTCTACGAGGAGCGACACATACTGCCCTAGAATATGGCTATGTTCTTGGTATCTTTTCTTTTTTTCTTTCCAGCTTGCAAACAGTCAGTCAGTTGCCTGGTTTACTGTATTATTGAACTGTTTATTGTGTGCATGGGGAAGTGGAGCTGTGAAGGTTGTCAGGTGTGTTAAAAGTACTGTCACTGTGATAGCTGAAAGTTTAAGTATTATATGGAAAATTAATATTAACAATACAACATCAGAACTGAGGTTATTTATGTATTTCATAGGAATAAGTTAGACTTTTTTTTTAAGGGAGAAGCAATTGCTTTGGTACTTATAACTAAGTTAACTGTATATGGCAAAACTAAATAAAGCAGAAAAGTTCAGGTTCAGATTTCAGCAGGTGTCTTTTTCTGCTGTTCTGTATTGTTAGAAAAGCAGTTTGAGGATCTTTCATGTGCTAAGCGCAGTCTGAGGATGGTGCTAGAAGTTTAGGCTTGTGTTTGGTGGATGTGATAGGCTGTGAAATTTGTACCTCAAGCCTAAGGCTCTGGTTTCAAATATGTTACTATGCTATAGTTTAAGTAATAGTGGTGTGGACTCAGTGTGTGTTTTAATTTTTGTTCTTTCTCAAGTCCAGACAGAGAAATATTCCTCTGAATACAATGAGGAACCATATTTTTCTTCAGTTAGTCAGAATTCATAAATGTGTTTTTGCTTTTTGTCTGTGCTGTAAAATACTTGGTTCAGTTTAAAAAGGCGTTGTCAGCAATTGTTTTCTAGAAATATAATTTGCCAGCTGTCTCTGCTTTCCAGTCTCGTCTCTGTGCCTGCTGTTGCCCACTGCCAGTGGGACTGATCTGGATTTACAAATGCCTAGCTTCTGAAGCCCACTGCAGAGCAGGAGTGCTTGAACTCCACGGTACAATGAGACCTCTCACAGCAGAGGCCAGCAGCACATGCGTCAGGAGAGGGGAATAAACTACAGTTCTAATAAATCCCCCGTGTTGTTGTAAAGAAAGTTTGCTAAGCCCTGTCTAAAGGTTAAGTAAAATTAGTTTTCAGTTTTGTGACAAGTGGAGAGAACAATGAATGGGTTTCTTTTCTCTCTCAAGTAAACGTGCGTGAGGTATTTATTAGGTACGCCTTGTTCTGTTTTCCCCTTCTGCTCTTAGTTCTTTGCTCTCTGCTGCACTCTGCCATGCTGCCTCTTACTGGTTTTTTGGGTTGCAGCAGTTTCAAGTGTGTTTACATCTTAATGTGCACCACCCACAGCGTGGTGGATTTATACGATTGCATAAGAGACTTTGGTTGACATGAAATGAGCTTTAGTTGGCATTTTAGGCCTCGTTTCTTGGGCAGCTGGTTTGTTGCTCTTGCCTGGTAGGGCTGTGAGAACAGCCGAGCTCCTCCAGTCCAGAAGTGTATTTACTGTGTCTTTCCAAATTCTGTTTCTGGGCTGTGAAGGAAGGCTTGCTGCCAGGGATTCCTAGAAATTACTTTTTAAATTAATATTTTGATGAGGAGGTTTTAGACTATTTACAAGACTTTGTTTCTTTTTATGTGCCTATTTCCGGTCACCCCGTAAACAACCTGGACTCGTGTTTTACCTGTCACTGCTGGTTTTAGGAACTTTTACTTTTTAGATCATGTTTTATAGGGCAGTATCTAGATAGAAGTTGTTGATACTGATTATTTTACCAGCTACAACACATCACCATTCAGACTTTTTTTGGCTTGTAATCTTGATGGAACAGAACATTTTTCGTGTGCATTTTATGTTTATACCGGCACAACACTGACTGCTTACTGGATGCAAATTCCTCTCTTCCCTTTCCCAAACCCAAACTGAGGTCTGTTTAAGCACTGAGAACAAAAACAGGTTTTTGACAGAATGAATTTTAACTTCAAGTTTCATAGCAAACAGGTTCTGTGAACTAGAAGTTACTTCAGGTTTTTTAATATATAGGCTTTAGCTGGGTTGGCAGGACATTGTAATTGATTCATTCTGTTTTGTTGTAAAACGTGAACTGTGTACAGCAAAGTAACATTGGGTCATCTTTCATCATCATCATCATACTTCTGATGAATGCCTGCAAAGATCTGAATAATAAACTTGATACTTAAAAGGATTATGTCTTTGATGACCACACGATTGCAGGATTTTCCATTGCTTCCACAATGAATCATGCAAATTAATACTAAAATTATTGGGAGGGAAATGCAAACCTGTGGATTCCTGTAACTAGTTACAGGTTACTGCTACTGCAGTGGATGGATGTACAGCTGAGTAAGGCAGTTACCCTCCTGCTCCTGGCAGATAATCCCAGATAGCACCTGAATGTGTTTGGATCCATATGAAAAAAGTACTTTCTGTTTGAGTTTATGTTTCAAGAGCATAAACATCTCACAGATTCTGTTGTTGTTTAGATTCTGTAGTAAAACAGTCCCCAGGTTATTACTTCTTTTTCAGTGTCTGGCCTGCCTCTGGTATCCGCTGTGCTTGCTGGTTTTTTTTCATTGCCTGTGGATTTTGTTGTTTGCCTACTTTCTTCTGAAGAATGGGATCTTGGAGTTTATTTCTCTTAAAGTAACTGTATTCTGCTCTACTCTAGACTAATTCCAGGGCAGAAGTTTCTGTTCTTTGCTAATATTCCTGTATATTAAATGGTTATTTTTCACTAGAAAATTGGTATGCAGTTTACACCTGTAATGCAGTGTAGATAGAGGCTGCAGATACAAAGAATTATTAAGAGATTGGGGGTCTGAGTGTGAAAGAGAAGACTGAGTAAACTTCATGTTTCTTCCTTTTTCCTCTGAACTAAGAAGTTTGATTTGGGATGTGATAGAAATGACCACATGTCATAACTGACTTAGGTGAGAAACCTCTAGTCTCTCTGTAATAATTCCTGAGACATGCCTGGTGGAAATGCATGTACAGATACTTAGGTGATGTGCAGTGTTCAGCTTACAGTGTGTTTAATTCATTGCAAGGCTCATCTGTGTGCAAGAAGATGTTCTGTTATCCCTGCCGGTGTTATTTCAGCAGTCTGAACTGGACTTCAGGTTGATTTTATTTACTAATAAAATGTGAGAACCTTGGCCATTGCTTCAAGTACTTTGAAGATAATTTAATTTTCTACTGTGAGATGCTAGTTTTGAGGTGGATGGAAATTCCTTCAATACCAAGATTGTGTTTGGGGCAGATTTCTGCCTGCTCTGTATTCTTCCTCCTGTGTTTAACCATTTCCTTTCTTTACTCTCTTATTTTACAGATTTAGGAAAAAAAAGAATATTTTCTTCTAATAAGATTTAATTTATACTCTTTTAAGAACTTGGAATACTTGCACAATTTGGATTTTATTAACTTGTGTGTAGTGTCTGAAGTCAGTAGGCTTGCTGAGACACATAGAAATGCATCTCTGCCTACAGGGTTGAGTTTTGGTGCCTACAATAACAACCAGCAGCAGCTGGAGCATTGGAATCGAGTACCTTTCTCTGACTGCCATCTGGTAAAATACTTCTGTAAACTCCATTTCCGCCCTGAATTTCTGAACTACGTAAAGCATCAGTTGTTTCCCGATTAATTGCAGAGGAATGCACAAAGAGTTTCCATACGTACAGTATCTAAGAGTTTCCTGAAATAATTTCTTCATTCTCTTTCTAGTTAGGACCTAATTTCACACCATTTAGGTTGCTTCATCCTTTCATGCTGACTTCAGTGAGGGCAAAGTCAGGCTGTTGATGAGCGTTGGGTAATAAACCAACGCTACCTCTTCTCCTCAGCTTGATGGCATAATCTTGTTCCAGGTTCTTCTCTTCCTGTCAAACGTTGATGTCTTACCCATGAACCACCTAGCATGTTTAGTTGTAGATGGCCCTTTCTGGTACTATTCTGAGAATTATTACAGACCATTGTACTGTGGACATCTGTGAGTTTCCTCTCTCATAAGCTACGCTTTGTAGTTGCTGCTTAAAGACTGGTTTGCAAGCAGCCTCCTCACTTTTTCCAGTGCTAGACAATTCCTGCTTTGAGCTTGCTTGTTTTAAAGCAGGGAGGACATAACCCATACTGGTGAGCCTTTGTGCACTGCAGTTTGTCTTCAGGTTGTAACTAGGTTAAACTCCTGAACTGCTGCTTTAGGTGGCAGAAAAAGCCATTTGAATGTCCCTGTGCCTGAGGGTTGTTTTGGTTTTTGTTTGGTTTCTGTTTTTTTTGGTTTTTTTTTTCACTTGAACAGTCTGGTTTTTGTGTCTCAACTCTGTTTGTGGCTCGTAGATTGTGGGGAATGGAAGTGAACAGCAGCTGCAGAGGGAGCTTGAAGACGTGCTGATGGACCCCCCCATGGAAGATCAGTCAACTTACCGGGACCATGGAGAAGAAGTTAGGACTGATGGAGATGGGGAAGAACCTGTTGTCCTCGAAGCTTCAGCATCCTCTACCATTAACCCAGTGTCGGTGGCAGGACTCCAGAAACCAGAGATGAGTTTGCCGGTGAAACCAACCCAGGGAGGTTAGAAAAAAAAAAAAAAAAAACAACAAACCAAAAAAACAAAGCAGGAAATGCCTGGTGGTGTCTTATGAGCTCGATTTTTGTGGGGAAAGGAGGGAGAATTTAGGTACAGGTCTGTCCACCAATCTTTCCCCAGTTCTCCCATTATAATCACCTAGTGTGGTAAATGCCAGGTTATGTGATACATGAGTGAACATATGCTCAGCTGTCCTCTGGGAACGCTCACTATACGGGCCTTGAAATGTGTGCAGAAATACTATTCTTTCTTGCCTGGCTGTATAAAACATGAGTCTGTTCAGCTTGTCTGTGCATCTTATTGCTGAAAGTTACATTTAAAAGAAGCACTCAGAGTGAACTGGTTGTGGAGCTGGGGTAGTTGGGTTGCTCTCTGCCATCAGTAGTCACTTCCAGGCAGGGTTTTCCTGGAGTATTTTGGCCTGACCTGACTTTCTGTATTGTGTTTCATGGCCGCTTTTGTTATTTAGTTACGAGTCAGTCTCTGATAACTTCCTTACACATGCCTTGTCTTCCTTCTTGTATCAACTTTGCGTCACCCCAGACTGTGAGGATTTGAGCCCTTTTACGCCTATGACAGACGAGGACAGTGTGGTGTTCAGCAAGCTCACCTACCTAGGCTGTGCCTCTGTGAACGCTCCCCGGAGTGAAGTGGAAGCCCTCAGAATGATGTCCATCTTACGAAGCCAGTGCCAGATTTCTTTAGATGTGACTCTGTCGGTGCCTAATGTCTCTGAAGGGACAGTGAGGTATGAAGCTCGCTCAGGTGTACCCTGTGACTCTATTTAATCTTACTTTGCTTTAGCAAAGGAAAGAAGCTACCAGTTTCCCTGGGAGGAGACATGAGCAACTTGGGATTTTGTTTACTGGAAGAAGTGGATTTTAAAGCGACCTGAGTGAAGTGATGCTTTGAATTTATTTACCAAAGACATTTTATGTCCAAGGACCAGTATGAGATGTTACAGTGATTCAAGGTGTCCCCAAAGCCATAGTGGGAGTGGTTATTGATGAACACTTTGGAAATAGCCTGGAAAGCGTTTGGCTTGTAGGGCTGGGGAATGTCTGATGCATGAGGCTGAGCAGGGACGAGGCTATCCACTGCTGCATGGCAGTGTGGATTTCTGAACACTAAGCCCTGAAAACTACGGGGAAATGTCTGCTGCATTGTACTTTTTTATGCTGTTCAATTTAACTATAATTATTCTGGTCAAGCTTTGTAGCAAATGACAGTCAGGTGATGTACTTTCTCCAGTAGCTATGGAATTGTTAAAGCTTGCAAGTTAATATACAGCTGAAATAATTCTTCTAAAGGTACAAGCTTTATTTTTATGTTTTTCCATCTCCTTTAACAGACTTTTAGATCCTCAGACAAATACAGAAATAGAAAATTACCCAATCTATAAAATCCTTTTCTGTGTACGAGGGCATGATGGAACCCCTGAAAGTGATTGCTTTGCTTTCACTGAAAGCCACTACAACGCAGAACTCTTCAGGATTCATGTCTTCCGCTGTGAAATCCAAGAGGCTGTAAGTTGGATCTTGTTGTCAGATGGTAATTAAGTTGATGTAAACGTGATCATAGCAATAAAAGGGAAGCGTTCCAGGCAGGTTAGAAGTAATGTAATTCCTGGCTTTGGGCTTTTTTCTACCAAAAGTTGAGATAATTATAGAAGCCTCAGATACAAAATAAGAACACTTGTTTACAGAGTCACAGAATATTAATGGTTGGAAAGGACCTCCTAGATCACAGAGTCCAACCATACCCATAGCAAAAAAATACACCAAAAAACCCCCACCTAAATACCTAAATTAATAGTCTCATCATTTTGACAAGCGTAGAAAACCAGTTAATTAGATGCTTAAATGTACAATGACTTCTCACCGTATTCTTTAGTGAAAATTCAGGTAGGTTTCATCTGCTGCATTCTGTGTGCCTGTGGCTTTCTGATCTTTTCTTGGGTGCCATCTACGTGCAGGTGAGCCGAATACTGTACAGCTTTGCCACTGCCTTCCGTCGTTCTGCCAAACAGACTCCACTCTCAGCCATTGCCACCCCACAGACTCCAGACAGTGATATTTTCACCTTCTCTGTGTCACTGGAAATCAAAGAAGATGATGGGAAAGGTTATTTCAGGTATAAATTCTTCTATTCCTGTGCGTACGGCATCTGGTTCTGTTGGAAAGTGAGTGAAGAGAGAGTGTGAGTTTGACGTGGTCCCTACGTTCTATTCTGGTCTAGCTGAAAATATTATTTAATGTGTTACATTTAATGTAATAATAGTCTTTAAAACCATTTCTTAAATGGTTTTATTTACAGTCCTAGGAAAGATGTCTGTGTGGAGGCAGAAGGTTCAAATACATAGGAACATAAAGAGCAGTTTGCATTGCAAATCATACACGCTGGACTTTCTCCTCTTTACACAGTAGTGCTTTGGTAGTTACTGGAGTTGCATAGTTGAAGGGGAAATTTTCCAGGGAAGGTGAATTCCTTGAATGGCATTGCCTCTGTAGATATGCTGTTACTTTTATCCTAGTAAAAACCCAGCATTCCTTATTTCCCCCTTGCGATTACAACTTCTAGTTACGTGATGCGTTTTACCAATATGAAAGATAAATCCTCCATCTGTACCCATCTCCCTGTGAGTTCCCAGGATTGATCTGTGTTAGTTATTGAAAGCAGAAAAGAAAGCAAAATTCAAATTTGTTATCAAAGATCATCAATATTTGTTCTCCCTGGTTCTGCTATGATCTGTTTCATTTGAATACTCTCCTCTTCTGATCTATGCAGTAGTGTTTCTTTATCAGTATCAAAAACGCTTTCTGAACAAAGCTAGACTGTTTTTTAACCGGTTCTGTTTTCTGATGGAGTTCTCAAATGTAATTTATTTTTGATTCTTTTCTGCCCCACCCCAAACCAGGTGCTATTAGCATGTGGTGATGCAGGGTGAGAGTATTAGGGCAGCTTTTCACGTTGTATTGCCTAATGCTGATTTTATCTTAAGTCTAATGGTGGATAACCTTGGTTTCTCCAAAGATCTTTTTTAGCTTATGCTAAAAGGTTGGGGTTTTTTTCTGCTTAGCCTATATGCAGTGCCCTTAGGTGTTTTATGTAACTATTTATAGTGTTCTGTAATTGCTGAATTGTCTTTATTTCAGTACAGCACGTCTGCCAAATACTCTTAACTTGTTGAGCACATTGGCTCCTAGCCACAGCTTCAGAGATGGTGGATTTACATCCAGCTCGAGTTTTATTTATTAAATAAATAAATCCCATTTAATAATCCAGAATTTATTCAGCACTTCCAAGGACCACTCAAGTGTTGAAACTGAAAAATTATTTAGCTCAGGGCCTGAGCCTGAAAGATGCTGATGGTTCTTGGGCTTGGATGCAGCGCCTGCGTTGAGTGTGCAGCACAGGCTTCAGTTCAAATATCCCTTTGACACCAGTCCTTGTGTGCCCCTGCACATGCAGACCCACGTTCACCTTGAAGTTGAGAGGACACTTTCCACATACTGAACCTCTGATCTCAATCTTTAATGTACCTGACTGTCTTGGCTCATCTGCCTTCACCCTGGGTCACGGACAGAAATGAGGACCTCGAAATGAGGTCCTACTGTGTATCCTGGCTTTAAGGCTGTAGTTCCACGGTACTGGCCCTGGAGACAAAACTGCTCCTGACAGAGGCAGTCTGCCACTTCCTGGGCTGGGAAGCACCTGTTGCCAGCACCCAGTTTTTATTGGGGGGTTAAACTATGGGCAGTACTTCACGGTGCAGTTTGCAGTTCCGGGGGGAAACACTGCATTGTTTGGAAGTCTGAAATAGAATATGGATTATTTTTATGTTTAAGGGAAAAGTGAACGTGTGGGTGATTTAAAACCCAACAGTCTCAATTTGTCCAGTATTTGGTGCAACTGTGCAGCTCACCAGGGAATGATGATTCAAAAGATTCAATGTGGGTATTGACACTGCAGTGTAATTTTAGTTTTTTCCACCCCAGCACATTATCCCCTCTTTTTGCAGCATTCAGAAGAAGGTGTTCCCTTGGAAAAAAAAATTAAGGGAAATGGTCTAAAGATTGGCTCACTCTCTTGGCCTGGTGGCTTTTCATGTGCCCCAGCAGTCACCTGCTTTGTGAAAGAAAGTGATATGCAAGCTGTTCTACGTAATTGCTTACCAGACAATACTCTGTGTTACACGGGCAGTCGGTGTTTGGAAACGTTCTTGAAGTGTTGCTGGAAGCCTCACAACACTAAGCCATGCAGTATAAAAACACAGTTTTTATTTTGACAACTAAGTGCCCTTGGTTTTCACCTAATGATGATAAAAGAGCATCACCTAATTATGTTGCCATTTCTTTTGTGTTACTGATGGCAGTGTGCAAGGAAGAAAGGCCTTGAGTGCTTTTGTGTAAGAAGCTGGGTTCACCAAGTGTCTGATGCTGGTTTTGCTACATGCAAGGAATGCAGACAAATGACACTCTGATTTTTTTTTTTTTTTTTTTTCCCTTTCCTGGTACATAACAGTGCAGTTCCCAAAGACAAGGACAGACAATGCTTTAAACTCCGCCAAGGAATTGATAAGAAGATAGTGATTTACGTCCAGCAGACAACTAATAAAGAACTTGCTATTGAGAGGTAATTTCATTGATTTTTAAAGTATTCTGTATCTGTCTGATGTTCTGTGGCCTCTCCCCCGAGGCAGCAGATTGGTAATTGCTCTGTGTCTACTCCCTTTGTGCCGTTAAACACCACACCTCCCTCCAGTGGGATTGGTTTGTTCAGCGTGCGTGGCGGGGGACACGACACAGATCTCGCCCAGATCTGCTTGTGGAATCAGTGGTCACACCTCCTCTAAGTGCTCATTTCAAAATGTTTTATAAAAAATGTACTGCTTTTGTTTTCAGTGGACAGTTTGTCTGAAATGCTGAGGCTATAATCAGTGACTTATTTCAATTTGCTTTCCTTTCATCTCTGTTGCATCTGACAGTATTATTGGGTATGCTTTGAATTTGACACAGTCTGGAATTTTAGAATATGAAGCATCTGCATAGGGAAGGGGAGAGCTTGGACTTCAAATCCTTCACTGCTTAGGAATAAACTAGCTTTCTGTGACAACTGACAGAGTTTAGTGCTGCTCATACTACAGGAAAGATGCAGCTTCTGCCAGTCTTTGCAGGCTGAAATGAAATTCAGGACACGGGTAAACCAGGGGATGAAGTGGAACCTACCTTTGTGGGGCAAAAGTCCTTGCAAAATTAAACCACAAGAAGACAGGTCCTTGCACTTCACCCGGAATTTCCTGATTCCTCTCTATATCAAAGGGCAAATTCTATGCAAATATGTCTCAAAAATAAAAAAGAAGAATGCAGCCAAGTTGTCCTGCAGGATAGGGAACCCTCATTAGTAGTGTCTGTTTTACACTGTTCTTGTAAGCAAAGAGGATTAAACAACTTTCCAGGCTACTGTAGGCAGGGTAAAATCGTGTTGTAAGTATGTCCATGAACTCTTGCTCCACGTTTATAGCACTGGCTTGACATTGTTTTGCTTTGCCATGCTTGATGCTGCTTTCAGATGTCAGGGTTTGTTGATGTGTTATTGGATTCATGGGCTGCTCTTGATGTATGACAGTGAATATTTAGATAAGGAAAGTTAATGGTTTGTTTATGAGTAAGTCTAATTTTTGCAGTTGAATTTTTTGCCTGGCTTTGCAGATGTTTTGGCCTTCTCCTCAGCCGTGGGAAAGATGTTCGGAGTGGTGACATGCACCTTTTAGATCTGGTAAGGATCTGTTATTAACTGTATTTAGTAATATTTTGATTTTAATTGTGTGTGATCTCAGGACAGACAGAAAAGATGCACAGTTGTTGAAGGGGATTGATGCCATAGCTCATGCCATTGAGGGTGAGGCTCTGGGCAGCTGTGTTGAGTCCTTGCCTCTTCTGCAGGGTTAGAACGTGACCTGGTGCTTGGTCGGGGGAGTTGCCCAGTTTTGCTGACAGTTGTGACTGCTCTTGGTTAGGGGACTGAAATAAGAAATGTGGAACCTTATTTTTGGAAGTGCTGAGTATTAAAGAGCTGTGCTTAGAACACGACAAGTTTTATAGCATGCTTTTCATGGTAAAAATTGAGGCCTAAGCAGCTTCAAATATTTGAATATATTTCTTGAATATATTCAAGAATTAGCGGGCGCTTCAGTTTATGACTCACTTCTCTGTTTATAAAATGATGATGGAGATCATCCGACTTCACGGGTGTGTTGTGAAAACAAACTTGCTAGTACTTGTGAAGTCCATGCTCGTTACAGTACTGAGTACCCAAACAAGCCCAATACTACATGAATAATGAGACCAAAGATTCCATGGGAACTCTTCTTTCCTTCAGAGATGTTCTCTGACTGTGACAGAACTGTGTCACGTGGCGTTTGGATGCTTGCCCTTCTCTTGCCAGTGCAGAAGCTGTTTTATGGGGCTGAAACATTGTAATATAGAAATAACTTTAACTTAAATAAAAATGCATAACCTTACCTTGTTTCCAGGAGTCCATGGGTAAAAGTTCTGATGGGAAATCATATGTGATCACTGGGAGCTGGAATCAAAAATCTCCACACTTCCAGTTTGTAAATGAAGAAACACCAAAAGGTATGAACTTTGCCAGGTTTTACCCCTAGCCAGGGCAGGTGGCTTACACAGGGGGCACTGGATCAATTCTCTTCTCTTTTCAGGCAGATCCTTAAAAAGACTTTCACAGCATGGGATATAGTCTCAGAAAGTAGGATGCCAGATGTAATGTAAAAATCTGAGGAGGCAGAAGAAAACTCCTGTGTTCAATAATAACACCTTGTAAGAATAACTGTATCCCAGTGGGAGGCTGTATAGGTGTGGGGACAGGATGCAGGTGATTTGTGCACCATTTTTGCTTCTCAAGAATCCCATGGAGAGTTCTGCTAAATGACTCTTGCAGAGTTTCTGTTTCTGTCTCTGCTTAGTTTCTATGGTTGGTTCAGATTTTTCTGAATCCAAGTTTTTAATTAAAAAAGAAGGGTACCTGTACCTATGGAATTGAAAGCAGAACACTCCCAACTGTCATCTGAAAATAGCTGGTGCTCATTGCTGTCTTGAGTCTTGAAGCAGATCTGTCATTATTACTTTTAAGATGTCAGCTGAATTACCATCTTTTGAATCTCTTGTCACAGTTCCATGCCAGAGGTTGGGGATGTTAATGGGAATTGACTGGGCAAGTCATAGAAGTCAGCTGCTGGGCACAGTCTGCTGCTAGATTGAATGCCATCCTACCTAAAGGACACAATTTAGCCTTTAATAGTAGAGGAGAGCTTATAGGTCACAGAGTCCAGTTGCCTCCTTTTGGAGCATCACACTGCATAGGCAGTTTTCTGAAGCTCACAGCTGAGATGGTCTTGCATGCTGCCTTTAATATGGTGGGACTTCTGACTGTGGTGTCAGAGGAACTTCGGAAACCAAATGTCATTAAGCTAGACGGCACGAGATCTGCACTGTAGAGTGAAGTGTACAGATCCTTTATAACGTTTAACAAAGACTTTTGATACATTTCAGTGGGATTTTAAAAGCAGAAAAATGTTTATACTCTTCAATAAAATCATTTTCTTGGCTTGCAGATTTAAGTTTTCTTACTCTGTAATGGATAGTGCATAGTCATCTTCTTTCCTATTTTTTGAAACTTCTAGGTTTTTGAGATGTTAAATTAGGGGAAAAAATGAATTCTGCAAAAAAGTTTCTTTTGTTCTTTCATGTCACTAGGAAAAAGCTTATGGAATTTTTGTTTGAAATATTTCTTTTAATGCTATCTCTTTGGGGTTTTTCTCTCTAGATAAAGTGTTGTTCATGACTACTGCTGTGGATTTGGTGATAACTGAGGTCCAGGAACCCGTTCGATTCATTCTGGAGACTAAAGTCAGAGTTTGTTCACCTAATGAGAGATTGTTCTGGCCCTTCAGCAAACGTAGCTCTACTGAAAACTTTTTCCTAAAATTGAAACAGGTAACATTAAAAAAAAAAAAAAAATCTGCAGTTAATTTGGGATTTGAGCAGATTGTTTCTCAATATAACTGTGGTACAGTCCATTGTATTGTTCTGAGACTGGAGAAGTAGGTTAATGGCATAATGCTGAGTAACTACAAATGGATTGGAGGTAAAGAGGAGCTGTAGTGATTAGTGCCTGTTGGCAGATCAGGATTTCACTGTGGTTGCTCCTCCCTACGGCTGGTAAAACCATTACTAATGTAACCTTCATATTTCAACATTTGGCCCTTGAATCAAGCTCTTCAAGTTTGGAAAAGCTATCCTTCATTATGCTAATTGTTGCTGGCTATCTAAAGTTCCTATAAAAAGCTGGATGTCCTCATTTCAAAGCAAATTTTGATAGCTTTGATGAGCCTGCAAAGTTACACGGAGGCTGGAGGATTTTCCAGCCAAACCACAGAAATAAAAGGAGGAGCATTTATCTGCAAACCAGGGCTATGCTGACAGGTGCTTGCATGAGGTATAGTGGGGTCAGTGCGGGAAGTTGAGGCTTAAGAGGAGAAAAGGACTCTAATATAGTTCTGGTGTCATGGTAGCTGATATGTCACTAAATTGATTTTATCATACAAATCCAACATTTTGGGGTCCTCTTTTTTTTTTTTTTTTTCAGGTGAACAGACATCCACCTGAAATTAGGAAAACTAAATTTTTTTTTTTTTTTTTTTTTTTTTTTTTTTTTTTTTTTGTGTGTGAAAGTCTATTTTGCTCCTTGTGCAGTTGGAAGTAGAGATTTCACACATACCCCATGTTTGCCCTGGGGAAAAAATATCTAAGCAATCACACACACAAAAAAATCCCTAGAACTTATTAAAAACTTTTACTGTTTTTCCAACTTACTTTATTTTTTTCTTATCTACTAAAAAGGAAGGGATTCTTTCTGTCCAGGATATGCATAACAACAGTACAAGGCAATAACTTATTCTGTGATTAAGGCTGGAAAGTTGAAGGTCCAAGTCACTAAAGAGGTGATGTACTTGAAGTAGCTGCTGTTCTCCTGCTTTTGGAATTCCTGTTCTGAACGGAACGTCCTGTTGAAAGAAATGGAAATGTATAGAAGCAAAGGACAATGTGGATGTATGTGTGCTCTTGTGGTTTAATAATTGTGGGTGCAGCCTGAAAAAGCAAAGTTGGAGTCTTGATTTCTTGATAAGTGTTCTTTTTTGAAAGAGGTTTTGAATGAGATAAGAAGCTTTTTGTAGTTCTTTTTGCAGTTGTCTTAAAGTGCTAGTTACTACATCTTGGCAGTAACAAGGATGACGTTCTCAAAGGATTCTTTTTGTGTATGTTCTATTTTTTTTATGTAAAATATGAATTAAACATTTTGGAAACTTCCCTTCAAAATGTAAAGATGGAAAAATTCTTCATGGATGAGATCAGTCTTTTTTGTAGGACATTTTTGAGGTGGAGCGTGGAGATGTTGAACACTTAAGGCCATTGGGCTATAAATATTCTACAACCTCCAAAAGGTGCCTTTTCTGTTTGGCAGCTTAAAGGAAGCTTATCTTACTTAGCTAATTCTGTATCTTTTGTCTTACCAAATTCACAGGCATTGTAACTTAGCTTAGCTAATTCTTTTTTCCACGGGCACTGTCAAGTTATCCAGCTCCCAGTGTTTACTAATGGAAGATTATCAAAATTCATAGTGGAAGCAACAAATATAGAATGTACTGCCTGATAAGCCTGGAAGGGAAACCTGTTTCTATGGAGTCATGATTAGCCTATTAAAAATCCAGCTGGCTGGAATTGGCTTATCTTCCTCCGGCAGGGTTTCTGTCTTCGGAAGTGGAGAAAGCAGAGGGATTTTAGGTGCTCAGATTACATTTAGTGATTTAGTTGTTTTTAGTTTTGATGCATTTCTCTTCATTTTTAATACTCCAAAGGATAAAATTGAGTACTGGGAGCTTAGTGTAGAGTATAATTAGAAATCTTATTTCCCTCTTTTCTTCACCTTTCCTTTTCTACTCTCTGTTTTTATTAATTTATGGAAAAAAAAAAAAGTTCTAAATCCTTACATGGTATTAAATTTTAGAACTACTTCACAAATAAAAATCTTCCCTTAATGGAAAGGAAGGTATCAAGGCACTGAAATTTTAAGAAGTCAGAGCCATATAACAGACCTTGGGACTGAACAACCTGTGTTCCTGCGGCAGTTTATTCACACGTACGTGACTCGGAGGCATTGCCACGGACAGTCGCCATAGCGGGAAAATAAATGGGAACAATTTTTATTAGAACTGTCCTTTTGCCTCATTCAGTATCCCCAGAAAGTTAAGGGAAGAAGAGAGGCATAATTTTAAAGGTTTTACTTTTAATTTTCCGGTAAGTGTTAACTAAAGGCAGAGTTGCTTCCTGTTAAAGAACCTTCTTCTCTTGGACCACCAGATGCTGGACAGGTACATTAACAGCTCTAGCAGGCTATCCTTTGTGTCCAGTCCATTTGTGGTTGAGAGGATGAGCTACCCTCCTGCTCTCTGCGATAGACACTCCTCCCTTTGGGTGCGGGACGCTTGCGGCTTGCTCTGGGGCGTTAGGGATAGAAGCACTCACAGCCCCGCACGGTGCGCTCCCTGTGCTGCGAGCATTGACCGTTCCTGGCCGCAGAGCGCGATGCAAATTGCTTCTCAGCTCTTCTCTTCCGAAAAGAGAAGGTGGAGCCTTCTGAAGTACTCCAGGTGTTCGTGTAGCTTTTCTCAGTAAAATGAAACTTGTTGTTTCCTAGATAAAGCAAAAGGACAGAAAGAATAACTCGGACACGTTATATGAAGTTGTGTGCCTAGAGAGTGAATCAGAAAGGGAGAGAAGAAAAACTACAGCAAGTCCCTCTCTTCGCCTGCCCCAGTCTGGGTCACAGGGCTCCATGATTCCTTCTCCTCCAGAGGATGATGAAGAGGAAGGTGAGAAGTGGATTATCTGCTTGTGTACTTCAAAAGCAAGGGCAGTCAGTAAATAATACAGCTATGAAACATGTCAAATCCTTTCCAGTCAAAATCTGCCCCACGGATTATATATTTTTTCTTTTCGCTTTAATGCTGTGCGTATTTGATAACCAGCACTCCTGCATTCCTAGATCAGCCTCTCCCTTGTCTGACACTTCTGTGTCTATGCTTTTCTCAGCCCAGGCCTCATGAAACCTCCAGTGTGATATATTTGGAACAATGTGAAAAGAGGCTGCTAAAAATTTGGGATTATCATGTAGCTTCTGCCCCTCCCCGAGCAGCTGTGAACAGACTGGAGAGTGCAAACGAGAAGCTGATATTATTTGGAAATATAAGCAAGCAGCATGTTTTAGTGGAGAGGCAAGGAGAGACATCTGTAACGCATAAAACCCCACCAGGACCTGCCTGCCTTGAAACTTAAGGCATTTTCAAGATCATTTTTTCCACTTTAAAATTCTCCAAAATATGGACTAGTTTTGAGTATATAAACATCTGGCCTGACAGCTCTGAGCTGAAACGTAGATGACTTGAGTTTCTGCTCTTTCACTTTTTCTGCTGGTCTTGGGTGAATTGCTTCATTTCTGTGCTTTGATTTCCCTTTTGGGGAGGAGGAGAAGGGTGGTTTGAGAATTAACTCCTTTGCAAAGTGTTATTCATCGGCAATCTCCAACCACTACACTAAACCACACTGCTGCCCTTTTCTAGACCAGGAACATATACGTATTTCTAGTTTGGTTTTCAGTGTGGCAAGAGTTTGACAAGTTCAGGTGTCGGTTGAGAAGGCACAGATTTAATGAAAAATGATGTATTTCCTCAGTAATGCAAACCCAATGTTAATGACTGTATCAGTGAAATATGGTTTTTAGTATACGATACACGCTGTGAGTGTTTAAAAATATCTGGGAGTACATTGGTATTGGTTTTGAAAAGAGTTACTGTGATTATGCCTAACCCTCCCCTGTATTCTTGTATGCATTTTGTTCAAAAAATGTGTTTAAGCTAAGGAAGTTATCAGAAAGTACTGGCTTTCAAAGTAAAAATACAAAAAGGTTAAAGTCAAAAACCTCGTGGACTTTGGTGGATCTTCAACAACATGGCAAGTCTGCAGCTGCTCAGCAGAACCACATGGATTTGATTTTCTTCTTTGTTTTCATAGTGTTGTAGCTTTTCACATACAGAAAGTTGTGCTCTCTGAGAATTTCTGTAGTCTTCCAAAAGTTGGGGGTAGAATAACAGAATTACTTCAGTGGGAAGGGACCTCTGGGGGTCTGCAGTCCTCCCTCCCACCCGGTGTGAATCCAGCCAGATGGATTGTTCAGGGCCTCATCCTGTTGCATTTTTGACTGTCTCCAAGTGGTGTAGTTTCCACAGCCTCTCTGGGCCCTTTTATCAGTTTGGCCATTCTGATGGTCATATTTTTTCCCCACTAATTTTTTTAGCAGAATTTCCCATGTTGCTGCTTGTCTTCTGCCTTTTGCTGCATCACTGCCTCCGACAAGAGTCTACTTCAGCCTTCTCGGTGTTGAGCGCACAAGCGCTGCACCCACAAGTGAGGAGGAGTTCTTGTCACACACTGATACAGTTAGGAGAGCAGCTTTTGAATCTGCACAGGCAGTGTAATGGTGTTGATCTCATAGCATCTCCTCTGTTCTGTTGGCAGACAACGATGAACCACTCTTAAGTGGTTCTGGAGATGTTTCCAAAGAGTGCGCAGAAAAAATTCTTGAGACGTGGGGAGAGCTGCTGTCCAAATGGTAAGTGGCAAAATCACATTCTGAAAATTCCAGTTCTGAATATTCTCATTCTGTTTGCTCCTTCTGCTCAGAGATTTTGTTATTTCCAGAAGCCAGTTGAGAGGAGATCAGTGTGGATTTAGTCCTCTGTCATCCCCACAACACCCCTTATTCTCTGGCTTTGTGTTTTCTGATTTCTTCAGAGGGTGTTTTAAGTATTCTCATTTTTGAGTGCATGTTTAAATACCGTGTAGAAGTTCACTTATGCTGTGTCTTTGTGGCTCTCCTTTAAAGGGAGCATTTTACTTATCTGTAAGCTTCACCGGGATTTCGTTAAATAAAAACCTAAACTAAGTAGTATAAAGAAAATGCAGCTTCTTCATCTTTATTTTGCATAGATCCATTCCTCTTTGTAATTCTGATGTAGTTCACAGCCAATTTTTCCTGCAGCTGTCATATCTTAGTAACTGTAGCTCAAGAATATGGGCGATTTGTACTTGGATAGCAGAGATGCTTTTCCTCCCTTATCTAAAGGAAGATGGCTCCAGAGCCTGCCAAGAAGGAAGTACGTGAGCTCTTCTATTTTTTTTTTCCTAGAAAATGCCAATTTACAAGAAGAGTCTTTCTTGACAGGCAAGCTGCTAATGCAATGCCTGTCCTCCTTTCATCAAGAATCTTTTATTCCCCTTGAAGTAGCCTGAGCAGTTCTAAGAAAGTGATGCTGATTGTTGAAAAATTCAGTTTGGGGTGGTTTTTTTGGTTTGTGGTTTCAGGGTTGTTTTTTTTTTTCATAAAGGGGAATGACAGTCACAACATCAGATTGTGCTCAAATATGCTACATTTTAACTCTGGCTTTAGCTGTTGCCTTCTGCTTCCTAACATTACTGAGGAGCAGAGCAAGGGGTGTACAGCAAATCAGAGATGTGAATGGAACGTTAGGCCTACGGAGTAGGAAAGCAGAGATTCAAGTAAGTTGCGTGCTTTAGATGAGGAGACATATTGATGTGACCACTTAGCCAGGATTCCCTTTACATTAAGGTTATAACAATTAAGAATTATTTTTTCATTTTCTGCAATTACCTAGTACTTCAGTAAGTACTTGTACTTCCAGTTTGGTTTTGCACTAATGCATTCTGCTGATTTGATAGGAAAGCAGACATCGGAAATGGGCACGTCTGTACAAAGGGAAAGGCTGTGCTAAAATGATCTGTGATCCCTTTTCTACAGGTCTAGGAGAGGGAGCAAAACATCTTTAACAGATGAGCTCTATGCATCTGCTGCTGTGAGAAAGTTTCTTTCCACTTGAATTTTTTTTGTTGTTTTTGTAATTCTTCCAAGGGCTCAAAGATAATTAAGCCACCTGACTCCCATTGAAAATGTTTTGGCAGCTCTAAGAGGATATGAAGTGCTTCTGTGCTAATGCTGGCAACAACTTTAATATGTGTTAAAGGGCTTTCCTTCTTAACTAAAAACCGGTATTTGGAAGTAATGATCCTTGAGCTTTTAACACAAGAGTATTGAAAATCATAAAAATCAGAGTTCAGGTAGTTTTGTGCTAGTTTTTTAGAATGCTGTAATTAGATTTGTAGAGTAATTAAATATACATTGGTATTTTGTGATTTCTAAATAATATTTGGCTCATAGTTCATAACTGCTGAGTCACACAGTTTTCTCATTTCAGAATTGTTTGGAAGAATCCAGTGTGTGGCAAAGCAGTTTTGTAGGCCTCTTCAAGCTCTGTAATATAATCGAAGTCTATAGATATAAATGTTGAGAGAAAGCAAAGTGAGAGAGGGCAGTATGGTACTAGGTTTTGTGCAGTAAATGCTGATTTGCATGTCTGCTTTGCTCGTCTCTGGATTACTGTGTCGGAACATTGTAGGCTGGAGGGAGGCAACAAGGAGTCCAAGTCTGTGTAAAATTGTCCTCCACATATCTGTTAAACTGTAACAAAGACTATTAAATACCAGTTTATTGTTGAGAAGATAATGTAATTGCTACAACGTAAGTTCAAGTTTTTGCCTGGCTTTGTCTATCAGTCCCCTTCATCATTTTACCTAGACATTTATTTTGTAGGAACTGCAGAAAAATTGTAATTTCTTTGATAGAAGACCTCTGTCTTTTGGGGATTTTGGGTACAAGCCATGAATGGACTTTTCAGCTTAACTTTCTGTAACTGCGTAAATTATGTCGGTTTAGTTTGTACAACTTACAGTGCTGTCATTTATGAGCTGTCACCCATCTCGCTTGGAAACCCTGTTGAGATGGGACTGGCTTGTGCAGTAGAAGCTGCATAAATGCATGGATATAGTTAGAATACCATGTGAAAATCTTGGGGGTTTAGCTCTGTTTGCCTGACTTCTCACCCTCCCTCCCCTTGCAAGGTCACCTGTCTGCTTGGGTGGAGGAAGTCTAATGAGCAGTATACTCTTCTGCAAACTAGCTCTCGCTTTTGTGTAGTAGTTGGAACTTGGAATCTTACACAGTGTGGTTTCTGCTCTCCAGTTCTAGGTCTTGGTCCATTGCGTGTTTTGTATATTTATATTCAACTTAATGGGAATCAAGGAAGTAGTTTGGAAAGTAACGCTTCTCCAAATAGTCTTGTTATTTACTTTTACTGTTGTTTTTGCTTGGTTGGTTGTTTTTCTTTTGTTTTCTTAACTTGAATTTCACTTGCGTTGGCAACGTACGGACTGTCTCGACGCTCTTGCCATTTGACGTGTTTGAGGTTACACATCAGTTGCTACTCATGTACTCGTTTATTTGTATTTGGCTGATAGTAATAACGCCTTCCCCTCCACCCAGGCACCTCAATCTGAGCGTGAGGCCAAAGACATTGTCAGCGTTGGTGAGAAGTGGTGTCCCTGAGGCCCTAAGAGGAGAAGTGTGGCAGTTGCTGGCAGGGTGTCATAACAACGATCACCTGGTGGAGAAGTACCGAATTCTCATCACAAAGGTAGAATGATTATTATTATTATTATTATTTTTTAATCTTTTTTTATCTCCCTATATCTTAAGGAATGGAAATGCAGAGACTTCAGTGTGAACCTTCTTGCTTAAAGGTTCACGAGTGTATCCGAGTGTAGTGTTATCAACTAGTGAGTAGAACTCAATCCTCTCTCCAACAAAACCCCCTAACGTGCAGTGCTGTAGCATTCTCTCTACTTAGAGTGCTTTATTTTTAATCATCCTAATTCAGTTTCACTCAGATGAGTTCTGAGTTAGTTTGTCAAAAATTAGTATTCTATTAACTGCCTTAATCATTGACAAAGATTCAGGGAGCTCATTTCCTTTGCTTGTTTGGCTTTCCTGAATGAAAGCTGAATTTTGCTGTATTGTCTTAGTGTTCATGCTGAAAATCCAGCACTAGTTGAAATTGCAGCCTATTTTGATAGGAAAAACAACCCAGAGCACTTTGGACATTTTTGCGCTAGGCAGCAGTTTTTTAACTTCTCAGCTTGAATGCTGACCTCAGTAATGTAGGAAAAGAAAGTAAAAATCGTACGTACAGACATCATTTGGTGTTTATCTTAAAGTTCTAGAGTAACAAATGGGTCACAAAATGAAATGTCACTTCCTTATCCAGAAAACTGATGTGTTAATTTGGATTTGACCATTATCTGTACAGATACACTGTATTCTACTGCTTCATCAGAGATGCAAGTCTAGAAGGACTGTATTAGAAATTATTAATGATGCCACTTTAGTACAAATACAACAAATTAATTATTCACCAGTTAAAAAAGCAAAACAACTGCATCAGCCTTTGTAGATCTGTGTTCTGATGGCACAGATTTGCAAGGAGCAATTAAAGACCTTATTCCGGGGGCAACAGGGCTTCTGCAATTAAACTCAGTTTCTGCTGGAATCATGCAGGAAGGATCCTACGTGATTTGAATGAATCATGTTAGATTAGCTAAAAATGTTCTGCCATAAGTACTTCGCATAATTATTTAATATAGAAAAAACTTGATTGAATTCTTTAATATTGGTATGTGCATTGTAGAGCTGTAACTTGGATTTTCTGGTGAATAAATCATACAAGTGATGTGGAGGTTGAGTGCTCTGGCAAGGTGTGCATCACAGTTATCCTGGTGCCTTATTTTAATTGCCTAGTGAGTGTTGACAGTGTCACTTGTTTCTCTGTTTTGGTATCAGCATGGGAAAGATGATCTCTTTGTGGCACAGTTGGTGACACGTACTGCTACTATCTTTGTGAGCTAGAAAGCAGTAAGTGCAACATGACATTTTTAAATCTGTGAAACCTTTCCACTCATTTACATTTGGCAAAGACAAGGGAAATAACCTGAATCTAATGTGTTGGAAGCATCTCAAGAGTCCAAGTGAAAGGGAGAGTAGGTTGTTCCAGCAGTGTGTTCTGCAGCAAGAGGCACTGGACTATACCTGCAGTGCTCATTCAGCATGGGGACTAATTAAGAAATCAAAGAATGAAAGAAAATGGGAACTGAATGGCCATCTTTGGGCTCTGCTGCAGTCCTGTGTGGTCTGTACTGTGGTACCAGCATGCGACAGTAACCAGCTCAAGCAAATAAAAGCAAAGTCTCCTCCGATGGAAGTGCCGTATTAGACCACTGCTGAGGACGTTTGTCTTACGGTGACCTAAATGTGTTTCTGTAGAATAGACAGAGGTTGGTGCTTTGAGAGCACAAGTGTCCAGTTGGGTCACAGTGGAACTGTGGTTTCCTCAGTCTGCAGGCAGTGGAAGAAGTGTGAGGTTTCAAGGAAGGTCACCAGTGGCAGTGAGGAAGTACTGGAGAAGAGGCAGAGAACACCGGGATGGTTTGGGAGGTTGGTGAGAACATGAATTTGAGACCCTGGAAGAGAACGTGTGCAGACCCCCTCTATAGAGTATATGCTAACAGTATAATATTGCTGGACTGCTCTTTGGCCATAATTTTTTATTTTAATGCCTTTCACAGAACATTTGATAATTTTGAAGTTCTAATGTGACTAATTCTTACAGTTCTTAAACCAGCAGCTCAGTTACAGTCAATATGCAGCACTGCACAGGAGTAAATGTCAGGGGGGTTAATTATGTGAGGGCAAGGCTCCCTCAGTAATGCATTCTGCCACTGTCCTCGTAATGCTTTGCCAGCTTTTGCATGTCACTAATGCAGATTCTTCTCTGGCAAGCGCGGTTATTTGCATTACCATGCATTGAAAATGGTTTAGTGGAGAACAACTGCTGTGGTGGAGTGGGGAAGCAGAAGGAGGTGCTGCAAAACCTTTGCTCTTCAGTGCAAGTAGGAGAGGCAGTAAGCTTGCTGGAGAACTCCTAATCCACTGCCCCTTTTCTCTTAATGTTGACCTCTATCCCTGTAGCTGCGTTTGATTTCTGTCAGGCTTTTCATGACCCCATCCGGCAGTGCAGTCCCAAATTAATAAGGATCTGTGTTGACAGCTGCTTCAAAAGCTTCTGGCCTCCTTCAGGGATTTTACCCCCCCCCCCTTCTGCACAGGGTGCTGGATGCAGACGCCCCAGTATTTCTTGTGCTGTTTGCTTCCCTGTGAAGTTCTGGCCCCTGGTGCTTGGCGAGTTTGTGTTTTTTGCTTTCTTTTGCAAATTAACTGCTGCAAGGGTGGTTTTGTGTTTACAGAGTGATTGAAATGTCCTCTGTTGTGTTCTGCCCATGAAGGCTCTGTCCGCGTCTCTTCCTGAATCTGATGGGTACATTCGAAATGGCATTGAAACTGTGCCTCAAGGTGTGCTCCTCGCCTTCTAGTCATCGTGACAGTATTTATTAATTATTTGCTCCTTATTTCTTTCATGGTCACTAGCTAGGTTTTTGGACTGTGCTTTTGTTACTGTGGTATTGTCTTAAGTTTCACCGTGGTGGTGGTGGTGTTTCCACATATTCCTTCTGATAATTTGCACACCATCTGTGTGCAATAGTAAAGCTTTTAGCAACTCCAGATTGCCGCGCCCGTGGTGCGGAGTGTGGATGAAAGCCAGCCCAGTGAATTAAGGTCATGTCCCTACTGGGGACAGAAAGCAAACTCTAGGTAAAAATGATCTAGACAATCCCTTTGAGAGGCATCTGTTCCTGGTAGGACTTTGGCAATCATGGTTACGGCTGTTAATCTTCAGGCTTCTGGCTGCTGAAAAGCAGAAGAGACGTGGGGACTTGCTCCAGGCGTTAATGGGCACCTGCAAGAAAAAATGCTTCATGTTTTTGACAGCCATAGGTGGATGGAGAGTATTGTTGAGTAGAAGACTTGTAAAGAGAGCCACACAGGTTTAAAAAAAAAAATAATTCAAAATATGATGATACAAAGCAAAATAGACAATAACAGCTTTTCAGACAAGGATTTTAAAAGGATTAATACAACTACTGAACCTCTCAAGTCAGTGGTGATCTCTCAGCGGAGAAGTACTTCATAATACCAAAATTTTAAGAACCTGACTTTTACATTACTGAGGAGAAAATAAAGGCTTTTGAATAGAGGTCTGTGTGGGAGGAAATAATGTCAAAAGGGAAAAACCCATGAACTGTTGTACCAGATAAATGCACTATATTAAGAAAATTACAACATGAGAGGGACATCTTGTGGCACAGATAAAATAAATTGTCCAGTGGCAGGGTTTGTATCCTGGAATGTTACCCCGGGGTCACTGTTTCTGGTAGAAATCTTAGGTCTTACAAGAGATTGATTTGTTCCAGTTTTTCTTATAGCAGAACCCTTGCTACCTACTTTCTCATCTTCCCACTTTTTTGTCTCCATGAGCAGAAGCTTACAGGACACAGAAGTTCTACCAAATATACTCATCTGTCTTGGTGCAAATGATACTATTTTTTAATGAAGAAATAGATTAAAATGTCACTACCGTTGTTTGGCTGAATGTGTTGCTTTCGCAGTGGCATAAAATGTAACAGTACTTTAGGTGTGGGTGGTTAACACTTACTTTCCACTTGTATCACAATCACATTTCCATATGTTCATCTAAATTAAGAAGAATACATTTAATTTTCAGGAGTACAAAGGGCTACGGCTGTGTACGATCAACTGAAATGAAACCTAATAGACATCTGTGAATCACAGCGTAAGAAGGATGATGTAGCCATGCCGTCAGTGTGCCTGAGCCTCTAGATCTCTCGTTTGATTAGTTTTGATCATGCGATGATAAAAGTTTAATTATCTTTTGCAAGATGAGTTCTCCCAAGAGCTCCCATTGTAACTTTGAATGATTTCTTGAATACCTTTTAACAGTCTTAGATGAGGCTGTACCGTGTCACTGTGTAGAGCGGGAGGAGTCTCCACAACACAGGTGTATTCTCCGGCTCTCACAGACCTCAGCTGTTTGAACCACAGGTTTTCATGCCTTCTGGAAGTGGATTTTCTCAATAGGCTGGTTGTGCACTGGACCAGAGAGCTTGGGCTAGCAGGCAGGTGTGTCTCCAGCCCAGTTACCTCCCAGCTGCAATTTCCAGCCTTTGGCCAGTTTGGTCTGGCTTCTGGAGCAGGAGTACTTGAGAGAATTAACTTGAGAGATTGCTGGGTTTGGGCTTGGGTGTTGTAAGCAAGAGGAGTAAGTTGGCCTGAGCTTGGAACAGTCATTACTCTTGTGTTTGGAGCAACAATAGAATGTCAGTTGAAGATAAAAACAGATCTCTCTCCTCCAGAAATACCCGCAGGCTGTACAGGAGTTTAGCTTGTACTTCTAATAAGGACCTAAACATGGAGGAGTTTTTTGTTTTGGTGGTGCCTCTTTTGTTTTGAAATTTCAGCAACCAGATGCTGTTTTGGTCAGTCTGGAGATTTCCAGTGCTACCTTGTTTTTATATATCTGAGATATATTTAAAGTTCAGTGTCTGTTGTTTTCTTAAGGATGTTTATAATGTGTCCTTTCATGCCTAAGGATCCAGAAATACTATTTGAATCAATTGGTATGTAAATCATTCTCTGCTTTGGAAAGATAGGAGATCGTTTCTCCAGCAGTAATTCAATCATAGCTTGTTTTTTGTATAACCACAATACCCTTGCCTAAATTTAATTCAAAGTTTATGTTTCCTAGCTACAGTTCTAGTACTTCAGTTGCCATGAGTAGAAACCCCATAAATTATAACAAAAAAGAAGGACAATAGTAAAGGGATCTTGTTGTGGGTAAAGATAGGGTGGGAAAAAAACAAGTTTTTTGTTTTCAGGCTTTTACACAAGACTCACTAAAAATCTGCCAAGTCATGCTGTGGTCCAGTACAGATTTTGACCAACAGAAGTGTATCATGAAATGTTGTATTCTACTTACAGGTCAGCTAAAATCCCCAGCGTGGCAGTGGGCTTGCTTTGAGATCCGTCCCTTGGGCTGCAGTTCATTTCCTTTTGGGTGTCCCGCAGAATGACAGATGTTTAGCTTAGGTTGACTGAAACCTTGGGTGTGCTGGTACCGGCCGAACTCAGTCTGTGGACTTAGGCTCATAAGGAAGCCGGCTGCTTGCTTTCACTTTTGACAAAAAGACTTTAATTGCTGAAGAGCTTCACTCCAGTCTTTTACTGGTTTGATCAGTTCAAACCAGTTCCTGTAGCATTGGGCTTGTCCGAAGCCATAGCAGCGGAGCGCTTTGGTATCTGGGTCAGAGATGAGCTTCCACGTACCATGGGAATGTGGTTTTTTTTCATCATGTTAAGTGAGTAAAACGCTCTTGACAAACAGCAAGATGCCAGGCAGTCCTGCAGTGACATCGTCGCTTTGTACACATCGGGGAGGTTTTTCTGGTTAAGCACGTGTGATGGTATTAGCTTGTGGTGTGAACGCGAGCTGAAGGGCTGTGTTGTGAATCTCTCGCGTGTTTGCTCTCTGGAATGTCATTGAGTTTTCTAGCTGGGTGTAGGTTGTCTTGGGGACTGTCAGGGTAGCGATGCCTTTGCCTCTTGCCTGTAGGTATGCAGGGGGTGGTTACCTGCCCTCAGCAGCATCTGGGTTAACAGTGGGACACCGTTCTCAGCTTGGCCCATGGTTTTTTAAGTGTCTCCTGAGCAACACAAACTCCACTTTGGAAAGATGCTTTTATTCCAGAATTAGCATTTCCCCAAAAGGGCTCGGGTGGAAAAGCCTTAAAATGACAACTAAACGTTTGAGTTCGGGTCCTCGCTTTGGACGGCTGTCATTTGCCGTGCAGAGGGGTGCCGGGGGGAGCAGGGGTGTGCGGTGTGTCTGTGTCTGGCTGTAGGACCGGAGCCGTGGGTGTGTGTGTCTGTCTGTCTGTAGGACCGGAGTGTGGGTGTGTGTGTCTGCAGGAGCGGGGTGTGCAGGGAAGAGCCGCTGCTGCCGCCGCCGGTGCGAAGCGCGGGGACCCGCTCGTTCTCCCGGAGGCTGCGGGGTCGCGCCGGGTGAGCCACCTCCCGCTACCGGCCACTCGTGGAACCGGCTCGCCGGGCGCCTTTTTGGGCGGAAACCCGCATTTCCGAGCCTGCGGCCGCCGCTACCAGGCTCCCCACCGCCCCGCCCCGCCCCACCCCTGGCTCCCGCCGGCAGCCCGGGGCCGAGCCCGGCGCTGGGGCGGGCCGAGGGAGCGGCCGGGGGGCTGCGGCCCCGCTCCCCGCCGGGTCCCCGCCGGCGCCGCGCCCTCCTCCGCGCTCCTGCCCGCCTCCCTCCCCTTCCTCCCCGCCGTCCCCTCCCCCCGGCTCCGCATCGCCGCGGCCGGAGCACACGCCGCCCGTGCCGGCGCTCGGCCGAGGATGCTCCGGAGCTTTTGTTCCCCTGCGGCAGGTAGGGCCCGGGCCGGGCGGGGCCGGGCTGCGGCCCGGGGCGGGGGGGGGAAGCGGCGGCGGCGGCTGGGGCCGGAGCGGCGCGGGCCGGGAGAGGCGGCGAACAAAAGCGGTCGTGCAAAATGGAGCCAGGAGAGAAGGGCTGGACCCCCCTCCCCGCTGCGCATCCCTCCGCCTGGATGGCCGGCGGCGGGGATTTCGGGCAGGCTGCTCCGCCCGGCAAAGCGAAGCCGCCCCGCGCTGCCCTCCGGCCGCAGCCCGGCGCCCCGGGCCGAGGGCGCGGGGAAGGGACCGGGGGAAGGAGGCGGCAGCGGGAGCCTGGCAGGGAGCGGGGGCAGGCGGCGGCTGGGAAACGCCGTCGCAAGGCGTGGGGAAGGAGGGGTGGCGATGGAGGTGGCAGGGAGCGCGGGGGGACAGGCGGGTCTGTAAAACACTTTCCCCTTCTCTTCTGTCAGCCTTTGGGAGGACTCACGTCCTGACTCGGTGAAGGTTCCTTCTCCCTCTTCCCCCAACCCCTCATCCCCTCCTCGGCGAGGCAGCCCACCCAGGAGGGCTTTAATATCAGCCCTCTCCCGTGTGCGTGTGTGAAGTTGCTGACATGACTGCTGCTGGGTCCCGGTGCACCAGCAGCGGCGGGGAGCCGGATTTAAAGGGGAATTGTGCTGCAGACAATGCACAGCAGCAGCATCTGGAGCAGCCCTGGGGACTGGAGCTCCGGTTTTGACATTGCTACACACACAGCACCAGCCGCAATGACAGCAGCTGCCTGGAGTGGCTGCAGGCAGCAGGCAGGAGCATGAAGTGAAGAGATCACTGCAGTGCTCAAGATGAACTCCTCTTTGGTTGGTAACCAGAGTGGCCGGCCGTTCTGTCTCCTGGCCATTAGCTATTTGGAGACCATCAATTTCTGCCTCCTGGAGGTGGTGGTTATTGTGTTCCTCATGGTGCTGATTATTTCAGGCAACATTATTGTGATATTTGTCTTTCACTGTGCACCTCTGCTGAACCACCACACCACCAGCTACTTCATCCAGACTATGGCGTACGCTGACCTCCTGGTGGGCGTGAGCTGTCTGGTGCCTTCTTTGTCTCTGCTGCACTACCCTATTGTTTTAAGTGAGTCCTTGGTTTGCCAAATCTTTGGTTATGTGGTATCAGTGCTGAAGAGCGTCTCCATGGCCTCTCTGGCGTGCATCAGTATTGACAGATACATTGCCATCACCAAGCCGCTGACCTACAACACGCTCGTTACCCCATGGAGACTGCGAATCTGCATACTGATCATTTGGCTGTACTCCTGCCTGGTCTTCTTACCCTCCTTTCACTGGGGAAAGCCTGGATATCACGGGGATGTGTTTCAGTGGTGTGCCAATTCCTGGAACACCGACCCCTATTTCACCCTCTTCATTGTGGTGATGCTCTATGCCCCGGCCGCGTTCATCGTCTGCTTCACTTACTTCAACATCTTCCGCATCTGCCAGCAGCACACCAAGGAGATCAACGAGAGGCGAGTGCGCTTCAGCTCCCAGGATGGGGAGGCTGGGGAGGCGCAGCCCTGCCCGGACAAGCGCTATGCCATGGTTCTTTTCCGCATCACCAGTGTCTTCTACATCCTCTGGTTGCCCTACATAATCTATTTTCTGCTGGAGAGCTCCAATGTCTATAGTAACCGCATTGCGTCCTTCTTGACCACTTGGCTTGCCATTAGCAACAGTTTCTGCAACTGTGTCATTTACAGTCTCTCCAACAGTGTCTTTCAGAAGGGGCTTAAGCGTCTCTCGGGGGCTATTTGTGCCTCTTGCGCTAGACAGAGGGTAGCTAAGGACTCCTCTACCTCTAGGAGCAAAAGATCTTCCAATGGATGTCATGTCTGAGACGCCTATCAGCTGGACTGGGAAGTGCAGGGACAATTGCCTAAATTGCAAAATAAGTTAAATGTGATTTTTAAGATGTCCAGATTTGCAAAAAGGTTTCTGAGAAATGCTGCTGACATAGAAGAATCAGGAGCACATATCATTGTGATTTCACTTTAAAAAATTTATTGCTGTGGAGGAGGCTTGTGGAGCTTCACCTCCATATTCATTTTTAAGAATAAAGCTGTATCTTGACACTTACCTCTCCAGCTGGTGTGACTGAATGGAGTGGGTGTCTGAGAGCTTCGGCAAAATGTAGTCTTTCTTACAGCTTTACTGGGTTCTTTTGAGATTCGTGCTTCACATGTAAATGATAGATCTGAAGTGGAAATGTCACAGTATATGGTATATTACAGGGATTTTTTTTTTTTTAATATATGCCAAAGTATATCGACACAGTGTTCCAGCATCATAACAGAAGGGGCCAAACAAATTATTTCTCAGTGTTACCTAGACAGGGCTTCTAGCACAGTAGTGAACAAGGTGAACATTTTAGTGTGTGCTCTTACAGTCTTGCTGAGCCAGGAGTGCAGCGATGGGATCTAAACAGTCGTACCCTTAGGAGGACTGGTCTGGCTTCCGTGCCCCGTTTCGCTGGTAGGATGCATGTGTGTGATCCGAGTACAGCATCTGCATTTTCCTGTTTGTTGGGAAGTAAGAAGAGAAACTTGGATCAGACCAAATTTAGCAGTTAAATAAAATGTGTTTTGATAAGCTAAGAGAAAATACATGTTGCTTTATGGTACCAGAGTTGTGGCAGCTGCTTGAGGATGATGCCAGCATGTGAAAATTATTCTCAAACCGGTGGAGAAATGCCACAGTTTTGTATGTGGAAATATTCTCAAGAACAACTTTAAAAATAACGCCCCGCTCCCCCCCCCTCTCTGTTCCTGTCCCATACCCTTCTTGTCCA
>JANIJG010010627.1:65454-82615 GCA_024611175.1 Megaceryle torquata | reverse complement strand
AGCTCTCCTCTGGACACATTCCAGCATCTCAATGTCTTTCCTATAATGAGGGGCCAAGAACTGAACACCGTATTCGAGATGAGGCCTCACAAGTGCTGAGTACAAGGACATGATAACTTCCCTTCTGCTGCTGACCACTCTATTCCTGATACAGGCCAGGATCCTGCTGCCCTTCTTGGCCACCTGGGCACACTGCTGACTCATATTAAGCCAGCTGTCCACCAGCACCCCCAGGTCATTTTCTGCCAGGCCGCTCTCCAGCGACTCATCCCCAAGCCTGTAGCATTGCCTGAGGTTGTTGTGACAGAAATGCAGGACCCGGCACTTGGCCTTGTTGTACCTCATAATTTAATTGGAATGGTCAAAGAAGGAGGCTGAAGCATTAAAACTCATCAAGCTCTTTTTTTTTTGATAGAGTTCTTGTTAGAGATCAATCTGGTTTATGTTATTATATTATGTCATTTGTCCACAAAACCACAGACAAGAAATAGGAAAGTAGTGAAGCACTTTCTCCGACTTCCCAACAGGATTGTTTTTGTTAAAGGTATTTTTACTCTCATGCAAACACCAGGAGCTCTGTGCAATTGTTTGGCTAGCTTCAAAACTCTCTGGTGAGACTTTGAAAGGAGACAGTTCTTAAATCTTTCTTCCTTCTTTCCTAATAAAAGCTACCCATCCTGTAAGTAGTGATCATCTCAGTGAACTCACATTTAGAGTAGATAGGAGCGATGAAGTACATCCTCTGTTTCTGTGGCTTCCATAGTTTTAAGCACTTACCTTTTATAATTTTATCAAGCAGCAAAATAGTTTGTAATACCTGGTTTTGGAGACAGGGCTGAAAGTAATTATAGTACTTGATGCTGCTGCTAATGATACTATGAGAGCAAACTAAATTTTAGGGCCTTGCAGTAATACATTAAGTTAATACGTGTTACTTTGAGATGAAAGGCTTCATCTGTTTGAAATTATCTACTTTCTACAATGCCTTTGGTTGCCTGTCCATGAAAAAGCATTATGTGGCTCAGATGGGTAAGGTTGAATAAAAATGTAGTCCTGCTTATAGGAGTACTTCTGTTATGACAGCTGGGAAAAAGAGAAAACTAACCATTGATGAAGAAAATGAATTTATTGATTATTCAGTAGTGCAATAGGGGGAATATTTTTAAAATCAGATGACAACAAGCACTACAGAATGCTAAACCAGATTTATTTTTTATAGCTCTCATTCAAAGGCCTAGAGAGATGCACTCAGTATTTACTCTCCTGATTTTATTTCTGTCTTGAAGCATTCTCCTAATCATTTATTAATGGGGTTTTTCCATGTTTCCATGTCTTCTCATAGACTGCTACTAGTCTCTTAATTATAAACACCTTGGTTTTAATACTCAATAAATAGAGGCATAATGGTCGCATAGGTACCACTATTATTGGAAGGAGAGAAAGGCAAGATCACTAAACTGGACCACTCTGTTTATTCTACAAACCATAAAAAAAAATCGTTTCTTCCTGTTCAAGAAGAGCTGAAATTCTAATGCTAAGAGCAGTAAGATTGTCTTCCCATTGGACGTATTGTGTGTGTGTTGGTTTTTTGCAGTGAGAAGGGACAGATAGTTTGAAGCCTGCAACTCCTTTGGAAATAGGTTGATAAATAATTTATTTGGAACACTCCCTTTGTATTGCGTTTATATTTCTTTGTATTGTGGAAAATTGTAGCTGTAGAGGACAATTCAAAGCATAAGTTCCATTCGAATTAGATGTAAAGTCCAGCTACCTGTCATTTAAGGGCTTGGTATTTAGAAGCTGAGTATGCTCATTTAGGCAAGGCTATAGATAATTTTCTTTGAGTGTTTATAATGAAGAAGTGGGAAAATTGACAATTTTTTGTGCCAGAAGGCCAGCATTTGTACTTATTTCTACCACTTGAGAATCATGTTCCTATTGCTTGATAAGTTGCAAGAAAACCGAACTGGAGGTTTAAGTGCATTAACTACTTTAATAATCTAGGGAGGCAGTTTGATAGCATACTAAATGCAAAGTTGCTCAGCTTTTCTCATAGACCTAAACATATTTAAAGGAAGCAAATGCATTAATTGATGCAATAAATTAATACACTTCCAGAGACATGGAGAGCACAACATGTTGATGTTGAAGGATATTCTTTTTATTGTTCCATGTTTGACAATTATTTTAAGAACTGACAACTTCTTTAGTATCAGATTTAATATACTTGGACTCCAAGAGATTAAATTTTTTACTGGAATTCTCACCATCAGTGCTGCCCTCCCTGGATCATTTTTCCTTTGTGTGTCTTTGAAGTAGTATGTTAATTGTGGTAGCCGAAGAATATAGAAGCTTAAAAATGACTTTTCAGGAGATGTAATATTCAGAAATTATATCTCCTCCTTAATAACTTATTTTTGAATAAAATTCATCATGGGAGGGTGTTAGAGGAAGCCTTCAAGTCTTGTATTTGAGAAATGATAATTGCTTGTGGCACAGGTAAAGAAAGAAAAAAAAGAGAAAGTTTCTACCACAGTTAAATTAGTAGAGCTGGAAACAGATCAGAGAAGAGGGAGGAAATGAAAGCATAAAGTTAATGAATGAGCAGCTAAACTTAAAAGAATTAAAACTAAAAGAAACTATGTAAATCTAAAGCATGAGAAAATCTATGAAAGCAAAATGCTGCCTTAGACCAAAGGAAAAAAATTATGCATAAGCAGACAGACCAGAGAGATGACAGTTTGAAACTGTTTATTCCAGAGTGGGGAGAAGTAAATATTTCTAATTACTCTGTATGCTCAAAATGAGATTTAGCTTATGGAGCAGATGGAAGCAGTGTCTGTAAAATATATATATAAAAAAAAAGAAAAAGTATAGAGGGTCTGGAGCAAAAACAATTATCCCACAGGGAGAAAGATAAGTGTGCACACAGTCATTATATGTCACTTCCATAGAGATCTCTCATCCATTACCTCTGGATAGAATGCACATCTACGTAGACAACTGGTATTTATTTCCCTTTCCATTTCAACAGATAGGGAAGAGAGTGACATTGCTGGTTTTGTTCTGCCCAAAATATTATATTAGTTTCTTAGCATTTGTTTTCTTTTGGTTGTTAGTGATTTTTGTGCATGTTTCGAATTGCAAGAGGCTGCATATGTTTCTGTTTGAGACCTTTCTTATCAAAATGGTCAATCAGAGGAGTTCTTTCTTGACAGAAGCAGTTAAACAGGCCTCTGTAACAGTACTTGTAAGACCACACAGTAATGCATCAAAAGTTTTCTTTTTGAGCTCCTCATTGCATTTCACTTTCATTGAGAGTTAGGGGACGCGGTGTCCTTGGAATTTGTATGACACTACATGCTAGAAACAGCTGTTTCACCTGGGATGTTTCTCACCTACCATCAAATTACAAGAAAGCTTTACTCAAGAGAAAATATGTGTATTTCTTTTGATAACTCAGGTAATTGGCAGTGAGTACTTATCAATGTTCATTTTATTGAAAAACTGAGTTACATATACAAACTTGTCATATTGTTAATTCAATATTGCTTTGGTGCTTCCTGTAGATTATTCCCTTCTGTGCTAATATGGTACTATATAATACTATATATTCCCTTTGGATATATTCGGTTCATCCATTGTCATTAAAATTAAAATAATCGACCCACGTTTTCAAAAAGCATGACCATGACCTTTTTGCAGTTTAGTAAATAAGGGGTTAAGAATTTTATTTGGGTTGGGTGAAATATTCTGATTGACAGGTGAGGTGAGCTACCTAAAGGGATATATTAATCCATATGAAACATGCTGCTTGGCTGAAACTTCAGTTTGGAATTTAAAACTCCAGAACAAAATACACTTTTCCTCTCAACAGTAATGAACCCTGAGCCTTGCAATGTCCCAGGGGTGTGATTATCTCAGAAAAACTGTTTCCTCAGTTAGGTCTTGTTGCATAAATAATCATCTCTTTGATGCAAAGGATAACGGTGGCAATGATGTAAGTTAAATATGTTCTCCAGCAGTCTGACTTGCAAGGGAATAAACAATTTGTTGGTACTTAGAGTTCTTAAACCATTTCCTCTGGTTTCCAAGAAGCTTTAAGCATTCTAGCCATACAAAAAATAATTTTAATTTTGTCAATAAGAAATAAGCTGTCTTTCTTTGTTTTATTGTTTCTTACATATTTTTTTCACCAAATGTATGCAACCAAATCACTAATTAATGCTGCCACCATATAGCTTCATAACTTGTGGCCAGCAGGTTGACTAAAGTGATTCTTCCCCTCTACTCCACTCCGGTGAGATCCCACCTGGAATACCGTGTCCAGAGGGCTGGAATGCCTCTGCTATGAAAAAAAGGGTGAGAAAGTTGGGGATGCTCAGCCTGGAGAAAAGAAGGCTCAGGGGAGACCTTATTGTGTCCTTTCAATACTTTAAAGGGGCCCTAAGAAAGATGGGGACAGGCTTTTTAGAAAGGGTCTGTTGCAACAGGACAAGGGATAATGGTTTTAAACCAAAAGGTGGTAGATTTATACTAGCTAGAAGACAGTTTTTACGAGGAGGATTGTAAGTTGTCCAGAGAGTTGGTGAGGATCCATCCCTAAAAACATTCAGGATCAGGTTGGATGGAGTGCTGAGCAACCTGATCTAGTTGAAGATGTCCCTGCTCACTGCAGGGGTGTTGGACTAAACAACCTTTAATGGTCTGTTCCAACCCAAGAAATTCTATGATTCTATGAACTTTACCTCAGCTATTACAGTACTGGAAAAAAAGTAATGTCCTGAATATGTTCAAGACAAACATGAAAAAAAACATTAGTGCTGTCAATATAATTCTGAAATAAAGTATATTCCTAGTGTGGAATTCATCTCAGTATGGAGAAAGGATAGAGGGTGAGTCCATCCTTAAGAGTAATACTTCAGAGAACCATTAGGCCACAGCTAATTGGTGCAAGTCCAAGTTATGCACATACTGGCTGCCTTGGTCACTCAGAACACTGCTGTCACAGGAGTACAAGCTACAGAGTGCAAGAGGACAGGGAGAGCACACAACCTGCTTGTTCCAAGCTTACTGCATGGCTCATTATTTGCTATCTTTCCAAGCCAACTAGTTTAAGGCAGGGTTGAGTCTGCATCAACTGCAGGACCCTGTTTACTGTAGTGGAGAAATGCCCTTAATTAAATGCAAGAGGTGCCCAAGCCTTTAGCTTACCCACCACTCAGAGATAAATTTTAGCTGTAAGGAACTTAGAGATAAATAGCTCCTGCAGATCAATTTTAAGCCTAGAGATCAAAAGTTAATGGTGGTGAGAAGAAATTTAGGAGTGAAAGGATGTAGCCTTTAAATAGTCTGCACTTTGTAATTTTATAAATTAATATTAGTCCTCAAATCAATTACAAAGATGTTTCAGCTCACAATGAAATCATGTCCCTGCTAGCAAATACCTCCTCACCTCTTTGACCCCTTTGCTTGCAATCATTGTTTACAGTTTCACATTTCTCTGTTATGGGTTTCTAGGATGGCTTAAATACCAAATTAAAAGTTACAGCAATTATTATGGCTTCTCATTGTCTCTGAGTTGTAGAGATTTTGGTTCTGTCATTAATGTAAAGGTGGAAAAGGCACCTTGGGCTGTCATGGACAACTATCCTTGCACCCAGGAGCAGATAGTTTCACAGGAGCTGCTCTGTTTGTCTTCAAGATAATTCTGTCTCTGAATGCATAGTGGCCAAGAGAAGCCAACTTTTGCTATTTCTCACTTCCTGTATTCTTTATGTGGCCTTTCTTCTTAGGCAACTGTAACTGACATATTCTGATTTTATTATCAACTTGATAGTAAAATCTAAGCTGGTTGCATCCCAGTAACACAAACAGTGCTTAAGGAGACTTTGAAATAAGCTATTCGCAGCCATGTTAATCAGCGGCTTATTTTTAGAAAAATAAGACATTTTGGGGAGCAAAATAAAAGGCTTCAAGTTAAATTTTGACAGAGACAGCTTTCTGTGTGTGTATTGTGTCCAATTAAAAGCTTGCAAACAATACACTGATATCAGAAGACTAAAAGTATTGCATATATTGTAATTTAATATCTATCATTCTGATATTATAGAGCCCCATTAACACTTGTGATGCTGCAGCAGCCCTGGTCTTGCAACTAACAGAAAATACTGGTAGTGTTATGATGTTCTCAAACATGTTTTCCATGCAATAACATAAATGAGGTATTTCTAGTACCCCTGTTTATTTAAGAATTAATATTCAAACCTGGTTACCAAATTGAAGGAAAAAAAGTGTCAGTGGGAAGAAAAGGTATGGCTTTATAAAAAATTAAAGTAAAATCTTACAGTGTTGTCTATGTCTCACTGCAAAGGCACCTCTCTTCTAGCTGTCAGGTAATAAAAGAACTGGGAGCCGTGGGAAGAGAAACAAGAATCTCAAGGTTGAAAAATAAAGGGAGGAGTAGAAACAGCCAAAAGGACCAGGAGGTCTGTAGATAAGAAATAATCCAAAAGGAGGCTAGAAAATTACTGAGAAATAATAATGATGGCAGGTATGCAGAGAATTTACAGAATGTGGGAAGTTCTGGATTAAGGAGGAGCTGAGTGGTTGTGGTAGGACAGCTGGAGCTCTGATGTTGCTGAGGACACTGGAAGGCGTTTGGAAGGATGGTGGTGCATTGGAGAAGTCAAGTTCAGCAGCCTCAAAAGCCAAGACCCTTTGGAAAGTATCTTGGTAAATTTTACATTGTGGAAAGGCAGGAGAAATGTACAGGAGGGACACTAAGTATATGCAGAAAGTCAAGGGAGTATATAGCAGTGGTAGGAGAGGCAGATGGGGAAGCTGGGAGAGCAGATGGTGGCAGCAATGGAGAGCAGAGTGAGTTCCAAGCCTGAAACTGCAGCCTCGCACAACACGTTATCGGTTGTTCTGACTTCTTCTTCCTTTTTTTCTTCATACAAAGAAATGAAAAATTTGATTCCCACACTCGCCTAGAATGGGAAGCATTGCCCTATGCTGTAAGAACACAGTGTACAAAGAGCTGGGCCTGTCTGGCCAGTTGGGACTCGTGTGCCCTCTTAATGCTCGCTAGTGAACTGGAAGAGAGAGGAACAGTCATGTGCTCAGATACACAAAACAGAAAGCACATTTCCAATGCCTTTTTCAAAATGTTCAAGTAGCCAAATCCAGGCCTGAAAGTCTAAAGGGGGAATTAAGCTGACTAGACCTTTCTACGTACTATCTTAAATATTTTCAGTCCCAGTGTTCTTTATACCTTCCAAATGTGTTTTTTCTTCAACTGTATGAACCAGAAGTAGTATTTCAAAACCACCTTGACATATCTTAGGATAATAATGTTATCTGCCTAAATTAATTCTTCTCCTAAGTGAAGGTAACCATGATGGAAAAGGGGGAAGCACATGGAGGGAAGCACTTGGACATCTGTGTTAAATCAGACCAACAGCCACCATATGTGCAAAGTGTTCTCCCTTTCTTGTGAGGCTGATAAAACTCATTGTTTCTGTTGCTTTTTCCCCACCCTGCAACTCTCTGATTCCCGCATACCTCACTGCAATGACTAAAAAAATACATCCATCATTCCTTTATTATTTTGGAATAATATGTTTAAAGAATCATCAATCCTAATGGTAAATAACAACAAGCTGATGGCATTCTTGGAGGAGTTACTTTTTCCAGCATAAGTTCACTGGGAATTCCAGCATCACTTTACAGCGCAGATGTCAAACCATTTCATAATTAAGGGCCACCTGGGGGCCAGTGACTGTTAAAGGGACATAAATATGATGCAGTTTGGATACAGAGGCTAAAAGTATTTACATGCACAGCATTGTCAGACTATTCAGTGGATATGAGCCTGTTTACTTTCTGAGTTATGCCTCAATTAACATATGGCTTTATGTTTTTAATATAAGACCTTTTTATTTTTGGAGCTTCTTCCAGTATAAATCTGATTCCGATTAGGCATGGGAAACAATGTGCTATTTTTATGCCACCTTCACCTTTCATATTTATGTTTTGCACACTTAGAGATACACAACCCAGTGTTCAGCTTGCAGAAACCTGCCAAAATAAATGTGTTGGAACAAATTTGGATTCTCCTAGTCAATTTTCACTTTTTAGAATTGCCGTGTGTTCACACGTTTTCAATCCATTGTGAGGCATTTTTACTAATTCACCATTTCAAGGAGTCACAACCATTGTGTATCAACAGAGCTTCAGAAATTTTGTGTTCATAGACTAGAAAGAACTACCAGGCAGGATCATGCTTTTCTTACATCCAGCATTAAAAGTATAGTGTCTGTTTATGTCTGCACTTGGTGAATTCATGGTGCTAATGCTCCTCTTCAGCGAACAAAAATTTTAGATAAATCCACTTTTTAGCCTTCGGGAAATAGAATTTAAGCTCCTCAGTATTCTTTTACCAATATGTCACCAATATTTGCCAAAGGATGTGGGACACGCATTACAGAAGATAAAGGATACTGTCATGTATTTGAAGTAGTTATTTTTATCTTTGTCCAATAAAAATATACATGATTCTAAGCCAGATGAATTTGTAAAATGGAGACAGTATCTATTGTGTTCTTCATAAACGTATTGTAGCCAAGCACAATCTGCTCCAAAAGAAAATATTTCTTCTCTTCCTCTCAAGTAAAAGCATTTGATTTCAAACTATCTGTCTTTAAGTGTTTGCTTCATGGATTATGGACAAATAATACCCGTTATGGGAAAGGTACCATCTCTTTTTTTTTCAGAAAACTATTCCGCAGGCATGTACCTTTTTGCAGTCTTTTGCATACAGTTGTCTTTGCGGTGCCTTCTTTGAAATCTCTGTTCCTGCAGTTTGTGTTTCTACCTCTACAATCCATACAGATCTTGTTTATCAGGAGTAGTTGCTACTGCTGTTCACAAAGGCAGTGTTTATCAAGTGTTGGTGGTAGAATTACTATTTCAGACGTATGTAGCATCTTCTGTGTAATAATATGATTGCTAAAATTAAAACCTTTCATGTGGAAGGCACTCGGGTATGAAGTGAAAGGGTTTGGAAAAGGGAGTAAAATCAACAACAAGTGAGGAAAGTTATTCTGACAGCAAGACATTTCATATGTCAGCAAACCAGAAGGAGAGGAAGGTGTAACTGTGAGAAGCCAAGGGACCAGCAGGGTACCACATTTGGTGTGTGAGATGACAGGGTTTAGCAGTAGGGGTGGTGAGGAAGACGGTTGGACTTGGAGATGCTGTATAGGAAGAATTGTCTACATTTGCTAACAGCTTGTATGTTACGACAGAAATAAACTGTTGTAATTTTTTTTTTCTTCACTATTGGAGTGGGCACATGTACATTTCATATGGTGTTTGCTGTCAACTTCATTTTCTCAGCTAGCACCTTAGGATGTAAGCAATGACTTCTTCACAATTTAAAATCCTCTTAAATATCCTGCTTTTATTCTTGCCTTGTAGAGAAGGGCAAAAGAAAGCATGGTAAACCTCACTTCTGTGTTTCAAATTCGCCTTGTAAGTATTTAGAAATAGAAAGTAGGAGGCAATGGAAGATAATTTATGGTGAAGTAATGAGACAATGTGAGCACACCTTGATGTCTTTCAGGCAAGTAGGTAACCTGACAAACAGATGCATCGCACAAACTGTACAAACATTAAAAATACAGCTCTTTCTACTTATAAATAAGTCTGGTCTGTGGGCTGTGGGTTTTTTTGGTTGTTGTTGTCATTGTTGCTTCTGAGATTATCAGTCCTTTTAGAAAGACTAAAGAAAAGTTCAGACTTTTTCTATTAATTTCTTTCTTTTAGTTTGCATTTCCCTCTTAGAAATCCATTTGACCGAACTGTTTAGAAGATAGCTTCAGAAATAAATAACACTTAAAAAACCCCCTATTTATCTCATGCTTATGATTAGAATTACTCCAGTATATGACAGGTGTTTCTACCAGAAAGTTCCTAACAGCCAGCCTTTTTCAAAAACTTCAAGGAGGGATTATGAGTATCAATTCTCATTCCTTGAAAACCTAATAAAGCATTTATTGATATATTTAAAAAAAAAAAAAAAAAATCTAACCCACACCAACCTTTCCTTCTGTGTAATGTAAAATTATGAGCTAATTTGCAAATGGCCAGTCATAGAAGCAAGCTGTAATGCAATTACTAAATATTACCACATGCTTCTTCTGCAATTTTGAAGATCTGGTTACTGCAGTTGCCTCTAGTAATTTTTTGTCTTAACTCTGCTTCTTAACTGTTTGGCATGATCAGCTGCTAGAATTGAAACCATTCTAGTAATTTGATTTATTCTAGTAATGCCAATGGCAGAGAAATAATATCTCCTTATCTACTAAATAATTGCTTGATCGCTGTAGGTGCTACTCTCTGTGTGAAGAGTTGATATTAAACTGTTAACAGACAGGCTGTCGTAAATGAAAATTGGCATGTACACACCAGCAGTTCCATAGCAAATTTTCATTGGTGCTGTTCTGTGATGGTGGAGAGTTAGGATAAATTGACATACTTGCTGAATAATTAGCTGCTGTAGCTGAGACAATGGCTAAAAAAAAAAAAAAAAAAAAAAAGTTAAGCCATCTCCATTGCTAAAGGCTATCATATTAATAAAAAAAAATATTCAACATATGCCATTTGAGTTTGACCTTGCATAAATATTATAATGATTACAATTTTCTACATACAATAAAAACTTGAATCTGCATTTATAGTAAGTACATTTAATAAAGGAGAAAATTAGGCTTCATTTGCTGTCTTCTAGTGAAATAATTATCAGAACATACAACAAGTCTTGAAAGATAGGGGAATAAGCTTCCAATTGTTCAAAAGGGGAGATAAATATACACAGCTTAATATTCCATCTAGTGTAAGTACAATATAATTGGAGGTTTAAAAAACCTTTCTTTCCTTCTGATTAAGATGATTTGGGTATAACTTTGCAGTTATTTTCAGAGAAAGACATTTCAAGAGAAAGGTAAGAGATGTTTCACACGTAAGAATAACTCCTGGACAACTCCATTTCTTTCATGTGGGAAACAGCTAGTCACCCTCTGAAGTGGTATGAATTTTCACAAGCCCTCTTGTGTCAGCTCTAGGGTCACAAAATGCTTAGCACAACCTATAGTGAGAAAATGGGGAAAACGCCCCAAAACTATTTTCCAGCCCCTAAGGTCTCTGAGAATAATCTCCTTGGAAGTTCTGCTCCTTTCTTGCTGTGACCTGGTTGCTGTCTGGCACAACATGGCATAGTGTCATAACAGTAGCATATGTGAGAAAATATCCATAATTCATCCCATGTCTCTGAAGTCAGGCATTTTGTGCTTGCTCATTTGGTTTTATTTGAAGAGCATATGCCATTTAGAAACATCATGGGCTGTGAAATTCAGGATCCCTGTTTGGACAAGTTTAATTCACTGTTTCAAAGAACTGTAATCTGGTAGAAGTTGACTTTTTTTAAGCATATCCTTTGGGTGACAGAAATAAGAAATTAATTTTGCCACCGCATTCTCAAGACAGCAGGCTTGAGGCTCAGTTCTTCTCTGTTCCCAAATCCGTGGAGCTCTGTGCCACGAGCGCCGTCACCTGCGTAAGATTGATGACGTTCCCTTTGCTGCTGTGCAGCCGGTTCTGCATCTGCCCCTCTGCGCCTCTCAACCTGGCTGCCACAGCCCTGTTTCTTCTGTGACGCGTCCTCTTTAACGTCCCCAAATTGCTGGTGGTCAAAGGTTGTGTTAGGGCAGCTGCAAACCCTAGCTTGGGAAAGGTTTATGGTGCATTATTCATTCACTCAAGACAAGTAGTAATGCCAACTGTAGTCAGCTGAGACTAGCTGCCTTGGCCTTCACAAGGAAGGTAGGCTGGTCTTGTTACTGTTTTCCTGTGGGCACTGGGCTCTTGAGATACTGTCAACAAACTCTGGGACACATGGTACATATAATTCAGTGTACACAAAACGTTACATGACATTTTATCTCTATACTTGTTTTCATTCTTATTTATTTTGTAGCTCCAGACATAGTGGAAAGGTAGGGTTTAGGTGGAATGTTATGCCTTGGGAGACCTTGGACATGTTACTTGGGAGAAGGCACTGAATTGCAGCTCTTAAAACTTCCACTCAGCCACTGCCTGACAAGGTAACTATCAGGGCTTTTATAGGTACTGGATATTGATACAACTTCTCAGATTTGGGAATTTAATATATCTCATACTGGATATGTCTGCTGGAGCTCAGTTCTTTCCCTGCCTGAATACCTTGGAAAATGTTTCATGCATAATAAGTCAGTCAGGTCCTGAGAGGTTTGAGCTTCAAAGCAGTGTTATAATGCCTGGTTTGAGCACTATGTTGAACACCTGGGTCAGAACTGGAAGCACAGACACCTAGGTTCTGCCTTTGCTTTCACATGAAACAGTCACTAAGTGACACTGAATAAAAAACAAGATCCTTCTAAACATGAGACTAAACCTTGGTTAAAGATTTATACTGGCCCTTATGCTCTCTTTCGCTGGTCAGAAAAGTTTTCTGCACAATGAAGTCACTTCAGCAGGTTGATAGGAATCAGTCCCCTCCTTTTCCTGTCTGCAGTCTATGAATCATGTGGTAGCTTAGGTTTTTTTTGTGCAGAAAACCTGTACTTTAATCTCTTTTGGCAGAAGAGGGGAGGTTTTGGCTCCCAGGCACCATATTCTGAGAGGGCACAGTAACCAGTCAGCTCTTGCTTAGAAACAGGAGTAGGGCAGCAGCTCTGAGTAACCAGGTCCTCTAGGTGTCTGTAAGTTTTATTTTCTCAAAAAAGTCCATCAGGCTCCCAAGAACAGCCACAGCATCAGCCAGTGAGTGGCCAAGAATAGCACAGGGTTTCAGTTTGTCCCTTTAACAGGGAGCTCCCTGCCAGCAATGCCAAACTGAAATACCAGAATTCCCATACTCCGTTATGCCTGAATGTCATGGGATGCTTTCTGGGGGATGGCTGGGGGGATGGGGGAGGGATAGCTGGGGAGACACAGACAGACCAAAAATCAAATTACCTGACTCCTGGGCAGTGTGGCTTCCTCTGGGCACCAACCCTTCATTTCTCCCATCTGAGGCATAGTATTATCTGTCTTGTTACAGTCTTTATCTAAGCTGCTAATATTAGACTGTGAGATTTTCATGGTCAGATTTTTATTATGTATATATGCAGCTTTTATGTTCTAGTGAGGGCTTCTGGGTGTATCTATATTTTGCGTGAGAATAAATATGAAAAAGCTAAAACCTTAGTCTTCTCAGACTTCTGAAGATCTATATACTAAGAAATTGCAAAGTTACTGCAGTATTGTTCACTTGTGCATTCAACAAGGTCCAAAGTGACCTGTGGCCTTGTGCTTTTCTGTACCAAGTAGTTTATGCAAAATTATTGTGTAAAAAGGGAAGTTTTAAATAATTCCCTTATGAAAGAGCTCCATAGAGTAAAAGAACCTTCCAATTTGAAGTTTCCAGTTTAAGAGGTCTCTTTATGATCCTTGATTTTGCAGTAATAAAACCTGAGAGCTTTTTTCCATCCTTTCATTTACACATTTTTATCATGCACAGCATGATACTTATAAACTGGACCATAGCCACAGTTAGAACTCCTGTGGGGAGGATAAGTGCCCATTTTCCTAATAATAATAATGCCTTTTCTGGCTTCCAAAAAATTCATCACCCAGCAACTACACCATTTCCTATTAGCTGGGTACCAGATTATTTTTTTTCAGCTAAATATGTAGGGTTCCTGAAGAAATGAGAAGCCCCACATTAATTCAGTAGTGCTCATATTCATATTCTCTGTGGCTTTTTAGCCAGATCTTCCTTGTAAATAAGCCCATGAAGTATAGAATCATAGAAGTAACTAGCAAATTATGAGGTATCAGCATTTGATTTCTTTCAGCAGTGAATGGGGTTTGAGATGTGTGGCTTGGGAAATGTGGGGTTTTGGAAATAGCACAAAGACATGTTACATCTGCCAACCGAAAGGAGCAGAGCCCATCCCTGTGGTGTCAGGGGTGGGAGTGTATCTGCCTCTGAGCTCTGGAAAGCACATAGAGACAGGTGTAACAAAAGCTATCCTCTTTTTTTTTTATGGAGGCTACATCTCCTGGTTGAAGAGGCTTCTGAATAATGAACTGAAAGTCAAGTAAAGAGACTAGCTTCTTAAAAGACAGAACAAGATCAGTCCTAGTTCAGGAAGAGCTAAGAGGTTGTGATGGAAGATAGTACAGAACTAATACAGGGGTTTTGTAGCTACCAGGATGCCATGAGGTGGACTGTTGCAGTCTAATGTTCAATCTAATGCTTTAAACAAAACAAAATAGAAAAGTGTTATGCAAACTATGAGCAAACATCTTTGTTGCCAGGCTGTCACCAGCTGCTTTTATTTTATATGTAGGGTGAAATAAATAGAATCTGGTTTAGACTCACCTATTGCATTTACCTGTTTTCCTAAGGTGCTCTTACTTCTGCTTTAACTCTCTTAAATCTTCTGGCATGCGGAAGACAGCAAGTGACCCAAACTGTGCATCTGGTCTGGTCTTTGCATTAGAGTCTGTATCTCATGTTATGGACGGAGTCTACCAGATGTAACCAAAATGACTTCTATTATTCAGTCCAGATTGTATCTCTCTTGAAGCACTAGAGCAGCAGTCAGCCCACACATCTTCATGAAAAAAACCCCACCACCCTATCCCAGTTAAGGTATAGCACTTTCATGTTAAAGGGAAACCATGCAGATGAAAACGTGATGGAAGTATGACCTAGCAAAACTGAGCAAATCTGGTTTTGCCATTTCTACTAGAAACAAGAAATGTGGGTAATTACTTTGTCCTGTGGATTTTCACGTCCTTAGCAAGTTGACAAATATGTTTAAAATACAGTAATAATTGTTGATTCTTTCACATATTTTGTCTTTCCAGGGACATAAACTTCCTTCATCCCTTCATTGCAAATGTGTTTTCACTGCAAATTCATTCATAAGTTTGGTGGTTTTTTGTTTGCTTTTTTTTAAACTGAGTATGTTACCAGTTCTAATATTTTTTTTAATGTTATTATGTATAGAACTCTGAATATACACAAATAATCAGAAGAAGAAAAAAAGTATTCTTTTATTTCTGTGTACAGAATAGAATGAGCCAAATCCAGCTTAATCCACTCTTCTGCTGTGTTTGTGAAACACAAATGTGTGCATCCTCAAATGCTGTACTGTGGATCTAATCTCTTGTTTAAAAGCCAGTATAAACAGATACCAAAGAAAATAGTCTAAAGCCACAGGAAATACCTCAGCCAGGTATTTCCATATGGGTTGGTTTAGCTGTCATTTGAGAGGAGTGCATGTGTACTTCACAGGAGAGTAGAATAGTCTAGATACCTGTGTGGACTACCATCAAAATGAAAGTTCAGTGCCACTTTGTACTCAGCCAGTCTGATCTTTTCCATTGTAACAGCTGAGCACAGTATGTTTTCCAAAACCTGCTGTACAGATCAGAACTGGCAGACATCAGGTTGGGTTCTGGTTTTGTCATTCCCAAGAACTTTTAGGTATGCTCATTAAAATTCCCAGTGTTCCTCAGATGTTGGGCATGGAACGACAAGATGTTACTGGAGAAAGCTCCATGAAAGGCTTCTAACAACAGGTACTGTGGAGGGCCATGAATCTTGCTGCCTCTTGCTGTGCTGTGAGGGACAGTTGCCCTATTTCTTGGTCATATTCTCTTCTATTGCACAGTTTATTTTTGTTAGAATCTACTTATCCTTTCCTAATCAGCTACTCATTAAATCTTGTCCTTTTTACACACTTACGTAGAAATAGAATTGCAATACAGAAAGGCAGTGTTTAGTAGAGAGCTGTTCTTGTGCACCAGAATGTACTGACTGAACACATAGAATGCTGAGGCGCTTTTTTTTTTTATTTTTAATATATATATTCACATTTTTAATGTCTCTTTGGAGTAAAAAGCAGGATTTTATTTTTTAATTTCTAAATTAATAGGGTTATAAACCAATTAAGCTTCCTGTCTTAATATTATTATTCCATGCATGTGTATTAATCTGTTTTAATTTTTTAAGTGATGCTGACCCTAGCAAGTGTCAAAATTATGCTTCTAAATACTGGGAAACTGCTAAAACCGATCAGTATTTCAGTTTTCACTGAAAACTACACACTTCTGTCTTAGCATTTGCACATTGACTGTTCAAAGAGCCAATTCAAAATTTTATCCTGATAAATATTTTTCAGAAACAGAAGCACATTGAGAAAGTAACAAGCATAGCACTGAGAATAACCAGTTCAGCAATGTTTTGTTGTGGTTTTTGGTGCCTATGTAGGCTATTGCAATGTTAATTTTAGAAACTCTAGCCCAGCAACAGACACTTTGGAACAGAATGATGTACTGCAAGCAGCAAGAATTTTAACTGCAGACTATAGCTTTATTTTCTTATTTATAGCTCCCTTCTCTTTGTTATGTTTTATGAAACATGTACCTTCTTTGAAAGTGCCCTGGCTCTGTGCTTTCCTGACCAATGGATTCACCTTCAGATTATATCCTGTTAGTTATCATCAAATGCTGAATTTATAAAAAGGCAAATCATAAAAACTGGATTTTACATTATAAATGCCATGCAAATATTATTCATAAATAATTATATTTTTATTTAACTTCTAGCTATGTTGACTTTGGTTTTACTTTTTAATAAGTGTACAGTTGTTAGAGGTGAACGCAAACAAACACAAACATTTATGTTGTATCTTACAGGGAAATGGCAAAGTTTAAAGATTTAATAATACTACACATTTTAGTAAGCAAAATCTGATAGTATTAGCTGTTTGCTGAGGTTGAAGATGAGGTGGTCAGGTTGACAACTGGTGCTACAGGTCTATTTGTTTTGATTTACCCCAAATGTGAATCAAAACTCTGCTTTTCATGCTATTTGACTGTGTACCAGTATTGTGTAGGGACAGGCTCAGGTCCAGTTACAGTTTTTTCTCTATTTTTTTTTTTTTTTATATATAAACCAAGCTATTCTTCATTTAAAACAAAAGATTTTTTTTTCAGTATTAAAAAAATAAAACAAAAACTCTCCACATACCCAAGACATTTTTAATAGGAAATTTATTAT
>JANIJG010010627.1:17951-58766 GCA_024611175.1 Megaceryle torquata | reverse complement strand
GTAATAATTACCTCGCATATATTTTATTTGATAACTTCTATTTACTATTATTCTTTTTCTCAAAATGAGTTTTCTCATCAGTACTTGGAATAACAAAAGGTAACCATAAAGCTAGTTTTTGCCACTTGCAAAACAGTATAAGTAATCACTGTCAAAATGCTAAAAATTTTGGTTGGTTTTTTTTGTTTTTTTGGTTTTGTTTTGTTTTGTTTTGTTTTTGTTTTTTTTTTTTCTTTTTTTTTTTTTCCCCCCAAAGGTAACACAAATTTTTCCATTTTTTGCTGGATAACTTTCCACTGATGACCTTAGCAGGCATCCCTGCAAAGAGAAAGCCCCAAGTATTTTGGTATCCCAACAGCCAGCTCAGGTCATCGTGTGTGTGCTATTGGCACAGACAGGGCTTTGCCTGCGCATACTCATATTAAGTTTTTGTCAAGTGAATGAGCCATGGGTCCTAGACCTGCAGAGCTAAAAAGGCAGGGGTTTGCACCCTAGACAGTGCCACTCCTGTGACCTGGTACCTCATCATCGTTGTGTCTCACAATGTCAGAGAAGACATCTACAGGGACTCCTACCCACAGATGGGGCACTGTGAGTCCTCTTATCCTAGGAGGCCAAGAAAAAAAGTGTGTGTTAGCACCCAGTTCTCTTAAATTGGATTAGATTTCATACTGAGGATGAGTGAGGCCATGTATTTTCCATTTATTAAGAGAAACTTTGTCTCCGTGGCATATCTGATTTTATTATCAAAGGTGATCAGATCCTGCCTTGTCTCATTTAATTTCTTCTTATTTGTGACCAAGAATTTGGGCAATCAATTCCTGTCAATTGCAATAGCATCTGAAACATACCACCTGTGAGGTAATTACTTGAAAGTTACTTCAGATTTGCTTTGCTTGTTTGAATCACCATGTGCAGAACTATCACTCCAAAGTGATTCTGTCTGCCTTTAAGTTTTGAATCTTTGGAGAGATTCCATTTACATTCCATCAAAAAATAGAGATTTTATTTTGTGAGCACAGACTCCTAGATGCCATTTGAACACCTTCTCGGATTCTCTGGGAGAAATGTATATATACCTACACATTATTTATGATAGTTGACCAAATAGAAATTGCAACTTCAGTGTCTCCTGCCATTCCAGGTATTTGCATAGCATTAGGAAGTAGAATCTTCCAGTAGAGCATTTCACTCACTGGCTATCTGCTGGTACTACAAGAACTGCCACAGCCCAGAGTAATGCACATTAAAATGATCTTCTGCCTTTGAGAGTGACTGTGCTATTTGGACATGTAATTTCCAGAGTTTCCTAGTGACCAGATAGCCTCCAAATGTTCAGCCATTCCAGTAGGTGGCAAACAGATTGAATTTTGGTGGCTTCCATCAAGGGCAACACCATTTAAAAAAAAAAAGTACGGAGCTGCTCAGCTTTTATTTCCATTTAAGTCCTGTAAGAAGAAACTAGTTCTTTATAAGGTTCTAGACCTAATAATTTATGTTCTGTGGGGAAACATATATATCAAGGTTGCATAGGAAAGAAATATCATCAGGGAGAATTTTCTTTACACGTTTTCAGACAGAGATGGTAGATCGATACTCAAAGGCTGTAGCTCAATTCCCCAGTCAGTGGTTTCATCAGAATGCCCCAAATGTTTTCTGACCTTCCCACTCTGAAGTGCTGTGACTATTATTATCCCATACACTTTGCCTTTAACCCAAACCATCATGACTTTCTCACCTGAGGGCAGCCCTTTTAAATCTATCAATGGAGATACCCATTTGAAAAAGGACAAAGGAGAAAGAAAAGCACTTGGAAATGTAGCTTCAAACTTCATTAGTTTTGCTGACTGATGGAAGCAGAGTGGAAAAGAGAATCATGCTGTCTTTATCCAGATCTCTCTGTACTTTGTTCATTTATGAAGATGTCCTGTGTGAAGGAAAAATCTTCCTTGAGGACTCTCAGAACGGAGATACTAATCTTCTTTTCTCATTATTCTTGTAAGAGATAATTTTCTTCCTCCCTCAGGGTGGAGCCAGGAAAATTCAGAGTAGTAGCTTCCAGGTTTTCACTATTTTGTATCAAGCAGTCTCATATTTAAGAATTCAGTACTTAATTTTCTCCTCAACGATATCAACAATATCTCTTCAATATGTCTCGTGCTGATATAAGCATGAGTTGTGGGAACATTCCTCCTGGGACTAAAGTGCTCTAGACAGATTATTGGTCATCTTTGTGGGTGACAAAGGAACACAATGTCTAATTGAGCATTTATTTTGATTTTCTAATAGATTTCCAACTTAATTTAAACCCCTTTCAGGAGCTTTTTGGTTTTGATAGGAGCTAAATATAGATAACCATGATCATGGCCTTAATAGTACTGCAGACCCACACTTCTCTCTCCCCCCCCCCTCCCCGTGCATTGGAAAGGGTTAAAAATGTTGCAGCACCAGAGAGGCTAATTCTCAGATAATTCAGTAAGAAACTATAGTGCTCATATATTGAAATCACTCAATCCTCAGCACTTCAGGGACATTACTCACTGGAACACATAAACAGGTTTAGTTTATCTGCTTTAATTTTACAGTTTATAGACATGGGTTCTGGGAAGGACCTGTTTCCACCCACAGCACGTTTCTCTGAAGTGTAGCAAGTGTTTGTCTGATCATAATATAGGATAGATCTTAAAAATAAAATAAAAATGACCTACTTACTGGTAGCAATTAGAAGGCAGATACGCAGGGTGCCAAACTAAGTAGGTGTGGTTATGGTGCTCAGCGACCCAGTGGAGAGAGCGAAGAGGCCTCTGGGCTTGCAGTCTGCCTTCAAGCTGGAGAGGAGCAGCAGCGGGCGAGGATCACGTCAGGGTTGAGTGAGTTGAGTGGCGATTACTGCTCCTGTCTTCAGAGACAGTCATCAAGGTGATCTGGGGGAACACAGGGCAGTCCATCTCCCTGCAGTCCCTGGGAGAACGGCAGAGCGTGTCCATGGGCAGGTGCAGGACATGGTGATGGGTACCAGTCAGAGGGTGCTTGGGAAGGGGCCGGGTACAGAAGTCTCTGGCCCCAGCCTCGCAGCGGTGCCTGTGCAGTTGGTAGGGCTGGGAAAGTGGGCGAGGGGAGAAAAATATTGGCTGTGCTGGCATCACCACAGCCTAACCCACCACTTCAGAGGCACGGCCCATGAGGTACTTCTGATGGCCTTTCTGATATTTCTTTTCAAAAATAGCTTCTAAAATGTGTATGCTTAATTCAGCTGTAATTTTTTTTTTTGGCCTTCCAAATTTTGGAGACTGGGGATATTGTTTCCGTATTATTATTATTTTTATGACATGCTTAAAATCAATTGGAGTGATTTTTGAGAAGGCCAAAGGTGATTTCTGAGCTCTGAGGGAGGAGGTCGGGCTAGGGCAGGTAGTGCGGGTGGGAGGAAATCTCCCACGAGCAGCAGGGCTGCACCTGACATGGCAACAGGAGAAGGTTGCACAGATGTACTTCCATGAGACTTGTCTGGAGATGGGATAGTGAGAGATTGCTCAAGAGATCAGTATAGCCCTTTGCCTTTGGCGTAGCCAATATACAATCCTTTGTCATATGTAATCACCTGTAATTGTATTTTTCATCTGTTTTTCTTTAACAAAGTGTTTAAAGGAAAAAGCGATAGGATTTTGGGTATCTGCGGCCCTCCGTGAGCAGAAGCCATAAGGCTGTGGATAGCATAGCAACCAACTGAGCTAATAAATTCTGTCAAGTGACAAAACATGTTGCAAGGGTGGACAAATTTATGGCTCCTATGTAGTCTCATTGCATCTCCTTTTACATTTCTTGCGGTAAAGAGCAACACATGGACTTTTATATTTAAATGGCTATATAATAGCACAGGAAGTATATTACAGTTTTCTGTAGGTTCAGACTTGTCTATTCTGTCCTGAAGAGTTTGGGTTTTTGTGCCCTTGGTATGGTGGTTGATCTGTCTGGCCTTGTTTTAATTGAAGGACTGAGCTAGATGTTTTTTCACCTAAATTACTCTGTGATTCTTCACACTACTTGGTGGTCATTCCGGTTTCAAAACCTGCAGAAGTAGACATGCCTTATTGAATTCCTAGCTGGATTGTGATGGGCTGGTACAACATGGAACAAGCATCTTTGGAACAAGGAAGGTGTGAACCAGTTGTAAAAGTATGCTGGGTTGTTGTCAAGCTCGAAAAGTAAGATTGCTGTGGACAGTGTGTATCCCAGTGGAAGAGACTGGGATAGATATGAAAGCGTTGGGAAAAATATCTGAATCAAATCAGAGTTAAGCAAAGTATAGCTCATTATTTAAATAAACTGATTTACAATACAACTGATGTATTTGTGTTTATGAAGTACTGAGGTCTTACAGGTGTCAAATAATGAGATGGGTAGGGAAAAAAGACCACAGAAAAAAAAAACAATAGTGATGGTAATCATGTTGAAAGAATCAGAATACGTATACTGCTATTTCACCTACAAGAACAGTATTGTTTTCGTAAGCCCCCAACAACTGCATGGTCCTAACCAGCTCTGAATATTTTCACTGTCCTAATCTAGTATGTTTTGACATTATTTTAATATTTCTTTTCCCTTTCATGAAACTCCCTCTGCTCTGGAGTGTCCATTCCAACATAATGAATCCCACACTCTCACTCCTCTATTTTTGAACTGAGAGACAAAAACAATCTCCTCGGGAAAGTTATAGTCTATTCTTTATGGAGTGAATGAGTGGAAGAAGTTATTTGTCTGATGGACAGATACATTTTACTGTCTGACAGTAAAAATGAATTTTGCAAGCTATTTTAACTTGTTACCGCATATTTTATAAGGTTGTTTTTTTTCCCTTTTTTTTTTTTTTAAGTATTGATGTAATATTATACAAGGTGCATATATCCATGAACACTGCTTATGTTTGCTCCACATAATTTTTTACAGTTTTCTTACGTCTTGTCTGTTTTAATGTTAATAGCGGACCTATTAAGTCAGTCCTCTGGCAAAGTGTTGACAATGATTGTTTGCCCTTACAGAATTGTTAATAAGTTCCACTCTAGAATACATATGGCCCATTTTAAGTCTCCTGTTGCAAGGTCACACTTATCTCTTGATTTTTGTCTGTACAATTAATGAGGAAGAAAATTTTACCTAATCAGTGAAAGATGCAAACACAGAATTTAGAAATCTACCTGCAAATCTCAGGGACTTACACATGTAAATTTATCCTTTGTTTTCATAAGTGGTTATGCCCATTAAATTGCAGATACCAGAATAAGGATTATTAAAAGATGTGTTTACAAAGTAGTACAGAATCTACTGGTGTTTCATCCTGGTACTTAAAAAGTCCTGAATACCATAATGTCAACTTGGAGTTTATATATATAAATAAATAAAAAGAAAATATATTTAAAAATTGAGATAACAAGAAAGGCATTTTCCCATATTTCCAGTCCTTTGTATCTCCCGTGATTTGCAGTAGAAGAACCTGTAGAGTCTCCTGGGGTACATTGAAACATGTTAAATTTTGTTAACACATCTGCTATATATTCCTAGATCAGTGACAGATAAATTTTTTTAACTCAGCATAGAAGAAGAGGGATAATGGGTTCCAAAATCTAACAGCTTTGTTAAGAAACACCCTGTGCCCCTATTAGTACAAATATGTGCTGTGATTCATTACGGCAGGAAGAAAACTGAGAACATCTAGAAAATAAGTAATTTTTTTTTTCCTTCAGTGCATTCATGTGTCACTAAGAACAGAAATACTATTTATGTGAGGCTAACAGATATTGCACACTTCTGATATGTTTTTAAGTAATTTAAGCAGCAGTCATTGCTAGCTTATAGAACAATGCACATCAAATGAGATTTTATAATATACTTTCCATAAAGGAGTAAAAACTTTTATTCTTTTTGATAAGGAAATTGTGTGTTTCAAAAGAAACGTTGCTTTGTGACACATAAAATACCTGAATATTATTTCAACACCATTTCCTGATGCAGACGTGGCATCTGATTGAAAAGAAGAAAGGAAGACAGGCTGCTGAATGCAGGGTGCATGAAGTTGAGTCCACGCCTTCGTTATTTCTGTGTTTTTGCAAACAGTTTTATGTTAGTGCACTAGTCTGACCTGTCTTTATTTTTTGCTTTCTCCTCTCAAATATGTAGTGGCCCTTGATTTTCTCCAAATGTAATTTATGATCACTAACATCCATAAAAAGTTGAAGGAGGCTGTAATTCCACAGGGTAAGGGTTGTTGCTGACGAGAATGACATTAACAGAAAGCAACAGAAATCCAAGAAATCTGGGGATACCACAGGACTGACACTTTGTGAAGTTTTCTTCCTCAAATTTTAATTAATAACTATAAAAAAAAAAAAAAGTTTTCTATGTGCAGTATCATTACAGTCTGCAGCCCAGCCATTGAGAAAAGCAATCTCTTCCATGAGCTTAGATGTTGTTTTTTAGTTTAAATGCTCATGATTGTACAGATGATTGAAAATTGGTCGCCTCTAGCAAAGGTTTATTTATTGGAGATCCAGCCCATCCTAATTTGTATATCTTCATGTGTGATAAAGTCTTAAACCACTCTGTTGTTACTGCTCTTCCTCTGGTGTAGGGGAGAATTCTGACAAAAGCTGTCTCGTGCTCAAGGGCATTATGAAATTTATTCTCTTAAGACATATTTCTGATTTTGCATCTGTGAAATTAGATTAGATATATCTCTGTGGAAACTGGACTAGTTATGCCTTCCCCCAACCATCTTCATTATTAGGAATTGATTCTGTAAGGTATCTGATGCACACAAAAAAAGTGCTAATTATTAGTGTATTAATGTACATACAGACATATTTTTCCTTTTTTTTTTCCCTAAATGGAAAAAATCTAGTGAAATTTGAATGTATAAGTGGAATGTTGGCACATCTAAATCTTAATAGGTGGATAATGTAATCCTCTATGGAGCAAGGAAGTAAGCAACCCTAATATTTTACATGTAAGTAAATCACATGAGCTTTAAGTCCCACCATTATGTCAAGCCTGTTCAGTTTACACATCCAAAATACAGGGATAAGTAGCATACAGCCTAGAATATTGAATAAGAATGGAGGAAACCAAACATATCTGTCCCTATTAAAGGCTGGTCTCTTTTCTGCCTTCTCTTTAATGTGATTGCTTTTCCATCAGCAAACCACAGTAATGATACTTATATCCTTTGTCAAAAAAATTAAAATCAAAATCAGACCTGTGGATGAAAGCATCTTAGGAGTAAGCCATTCTTGTACTGGTGGTAGTATTATAACTCAGTTAAGAGTAGAAATCATTTTCAGTAAGATGAGGAATTAATCTAACAGTCCTTTCAGGTTTTGAGACCATCAGTAGTCAAAAGAATCTTATTTTCAGATACTGTTTAGGTTCACCATGTTGCTAGTTGTCCAAAAATGTAGTCTTTGATTATTGTGCTATTATTAACTGAATTTTAAGGACTAGAAAGGTCCAGTGGAAAAAGAATTAAAAAAAAAGGTATATAATTATCTTGCTGGAAGAGTGCTTTAATTAAATTCTCCCAACTGAGACCTGTCCCCATTTTTCAAGTGAAGCATACACTATAATCAGGTACATTAACATTCAGTTTGCTTCCTTGCAGATGACCATGAAAGTGAGTGCATCTCACTTAAGCTGAGCTTTGTGTGGGACAGTTCTTCCTGAAACCAGTAAAGCCATCAATTCTTCACCTTCCCAGACCTGTTTAGATGTCAGCTGATACAGCAAATAGGAAGAAAAGATACTGTTCATTGCAGATGTTTGTCAATAGCCACTTGAATGCGTACTTAAAATTACATTTTTAGGCTTTTTATTTGCTTATCCAGTGAAGTGCTACAGTACCAGAATACTAGTGTGTACACACAGAGAGCATCTTCGGTGAATCCTGCTTAATGACACTTTATCTTTTTACTTAGCTGATGAAACTCCACAGAGAAAGTGAGTCACTCTGAAATGTTACAAACTCGTGGTCTGTGTGAGCAGCAAAGCATTTGTACTGACATTCACCCTCTATACTATAAGGCCTGACAGTCATATCTAGGCTCCTAGATTTACTCTCATATGCTTTTATGACAAATACTTTTAAAGTGGAAACAAAGATTAAGACAGGAGAGTGAAGACTGAAACACATGCACCTCTACATTTTTGCCATGCATTTTTTTCACCTTTACAGTTTCCTAGAAACATCTGAAAGTCTCAGCACCTGGAAATAACAGGGGATCAGTGAAGTAAATTCTGCATATTTCTTGGTGATACTGCTATCAGGTGGGTTTGCAGCTCAAGGGCTGTTAGGTGAATGTTCCAGGATAGCTCCAAAAGGAGCATTTTTCAGAACTCGGTCTGAAGAGATGCCAGACTGTTCTGGATACATTCTGAGAGAAAGTGTTGCAAATTCTCAGCGACCTGGGACTTGGAGAAAGGTATTATTCCCAACACTGTTACCAGAGATTGCATACAAAAAATTGTCAGACAAAAAATGCTCTCAAGAATAACAAACAGCCCACTGTTATGATCACTTTTATATGCTACAGTCTAATTCTTTATGGATACAAAGTTAGATTCCTAATACCTCTGGTGATGAGTTAGAAGTAAGTTGAAACACTTCCAGGTGACGTTTACAAGGCAGATATTTGACAAACCATTTTACTGCTGTTCCTGAGGATGATACTGTGTATTCCCACTAAAGATGAATGTAAGGGGTTTGGAGCAACATCCTCATTCACATATCAAGTAATTATTCTTCTACACAGTCAGTGTTTGTGACTATGCAAACTATTTTGTCTTTGTGGTTTGTTGTCCCATTGGCAAGTTGGAAATAATGAGAATTACTTTCAATCCTTAACTTGCAAGGATCTAAAATAAGAGCTTCACAGGCTTCCCATGTCCTCAATGGAGAGAAGGCATCTGCACAAACAGTTTGCTCTGAGTTACACTCTAGTGGAATTTCAGTCAGAGTTAATGGTGCTTTAAGTACTTCAGTTATTTAGGCCCTGGAAATACTGTCCAGTAACACCTTCTAGTGGTAATTATAATACATCTTTCAGGACTCCAGAGTCATTGTTTGTTGATAATTTTGGAGATCTAGGTAGAGTGCATGTGTTGGTGGACATGTAATTTCGTAAACACAGCAAAGGATGGTTGGGAACACAGAAAAGAAATAGAAGTTGGAGGTTCACACTTTTTTTTGTTGTTTCTTAACTACCAGGAAATGGCCTTAGTTCCAAATTAATAATGCAAAATGAAGTCCCAAACTGTCTACTCTGAGCATCCATTGGTATAATAGGAGCATATTTGTCCCAAATTACAGTCACCTGAGAGAAGTGTATAGATTTTACCATCCACTGAAGTTGTTGGTATGTTTAAACATGTAGTTTAAAACCCCATGGAAGTCAGTTTGAAAACAAATAATCACTCTGCAAAACAGCCTGTGAATTATTTGTTTGTACATAAGGACATGCAGTATATGGACTGCTTTCATCCTCCAGTGTCAGTCTAGCCCTACCCTGGCTGTGCTAGTCATAATTCAGTGCACCAGCTCGTGCATCTGTACAGTGTTTGTGCTAAGGGAGTTTTAGATACACTTTGCCTAATTGAGATGAGAGCCTGGATTTGTCTGAAGAAAAAGCTTGTAATGCAATGGCTATTAAAGTACAGTTTTTGTTCAACCATCAATCTTTATCCATTTTGAAGGACACCTTATGGCTATAAATTATGAGGTCTGTCAAGGGAAGGTTCGTAGATAAATGGGTTCAGTCACCGGAATATTACTTCCTACAGGACTGACTGCTGAGTAACAGCAAATTGTGGGGACGAAGGAAGTTTATAAAACCCAGATCAACTCAATTGCTTTACTCCTGAATCAACAGCAGCATATGCAAAAGTCAAGGTTATGTTGCCACATGGCAGGTTCAGCAATGTCATTTTGACAATTACAATATACTTGCCAACTGACAATGTGATAAAATACAGCACTAGTATAAAACTGTCAGGCTTTAGAACTTTAGATTGTTTTCAGGTGTTACATAGCTGCATGGTACAGAACACATTAAAAACCCACCCCATTCAAATTAAGTTCAAACATCTTTTCTACCTTGATGTCATCCAATGTCTAAACAGTGGGAACCCCCAGCTCAGGCAGTTCCATCACTTGTGTGATCTTTTGCCTCGAATTCTCATGTTGTAAAGAGTGTACTAGAAAAAATGTGTATTTTGTATGTTTTGAAGTGTTTGATAAATCTGCTTTGAAGTACACAGTATAAGAAATAAGCAACATCTCTTTTTTTTATTATTATTTTTTATTTTACGTAGTTTGTCACCTATACTAAAGACCATTATGTTTGACCCATTACAGCCCCATTTTAAAAGCTTGGGAAACATTTGTATCATCTTTTAAGTGTGAGCTAGGTGCTTTTATGTATATCTGCTGTTACATGGGAAACAGTTCTGAATGACAAAAGACACAAGACCCTTAATGCAAGATTCTTTTCTCTTACAGAAAGAGCTTGATATTGTTTCCTTGGATACTATCCAGCAAGTGTGTCAGACAATGTTTTTATTTTCAGGATTTGGTTGGTGGTATTTTTGTATTGTTGGGGTTTTTTTTTTGAGTTTTGTTTGTTTCTTTGTTGTTTTTTTATTTGTGGGGTTTTTTTGTGTGTTTTGGTTTTTGTTCAATTTTTATTATTATTATTTGGTTGGGGGGGTTGATTTTTTTTTTTTAATGTGGGTGGGTTTTATTTTTTTTTTTTTCAGAAGTGGGTGATATGTCTTATTATTTGATAAGAAAAATGATGTGTGTATGTTTTCTGAATTTCTAGCATTTACTATTCAGAAAGATTGAAGTGCACCTTAATTCTCACAGGGATTAAATACTTCCATATCAATAATTATCTCAGCATCTCATTAAGGGGTTATAGATTTGATTTTCCCTAAATAAAGCTGGAGTAAGTTAACCTGGTTCATAATGCCAAAGACAAAAATGAAATCTTTATGGATCAATCCATCATTACATGTTTATCTAAGAATTTTGCTGATACAAAATTTGCTTCTTCAGTAGCCTGGGCAAATCATCCCCTACTAGATACATATGGTTTACAAATGGAGGCTAGAGGAAGATGAATAGAAGGAGAACAGAAACAATTTAAAGCAAATTTCTACTTGATAGAGATAGCTCAATTTATATTTCATATGTGATTCGTGTACAGGTTTGGCTTACTCTAATAGAGAACTATAATTTTTTTTATATTTATTTTGCTACCATTCCTAAAATGAAGGAATGCAATCCATCTGTAAAGACTTAGCTTTCTGGTTTTGCTGCTCATCAGTATAGCCAAGTACTCTGGAATGAGTGTCTTGGTTCTACTCTGGTGCTAGAAATCATCTTCTTCAATTTCTTCCCAATAGAAATTTTGTGTCTTATGTGAGGATGATTACTGTTACTGTTCTTTTGCTTGTCCATAGTTTCTGTTGTTTGTGGTTTTGCACTGGAGAGGAGAGGAGAGGAGAGGAGAGGAGAGGAGAGGAGAGGAGAGGAGAGGAGAGGAATTGAATAGAGTTGAATAGACTATTTCAGTTGGAAAGGACCTACAATGATCATCTAGTCCAACTGCCTGGCCAATTCAGCATGGACCAGATTAAAGCATATTGTCAAGGGCATTGTCCAAATGCCTCTTAAACACTGACAGGCTTGGGCCGTCAGCCACCTCTCTAGGAAGCCTGTTCCAGTGTTCGACTACCCAATTCTTAAAGTGTAATACAAATTTGCTGACTTGCATACGTCTGTATTTCACCCATAATTCCTGCCTCAAAAGTCAAGACAAGGGTTTTTCCTCTAAAACTTGATGCATATGGGAAATGCTAAACTCACTGGAGTACTGCATCCAGTTCTGGAGCCCTCAGCACAGGAAGGACATGGACCTGGTGGAGTGGGTCCAGAGGAGGGTCATGAAAATAGTCAGGAGGCTGCAATGTCTCTCCTATGAGGACAGGCTGAGGGAGTTGGGGTTGTTCAGCCTGGAGAAGAGAAGGCTCTGGGGAGGCGTTATAGTAACCTTTCAGTACCTGAAGGGGGCCTCCAGGAAAACTGGAGAGGGAATATTTATAAGGGCATGTAGTGATATGATAGGGGGCAGGGGTTTTAAACTAAAGAAGGGTAGATTTAGATTGGACATTAGAAAGAAGTTCTTTACTGTGAGGGTTGTGGAACATGGGAACAGGTTGCCCAGGGAGGTGATAGAGGTCCCATCCCTGGAGACATTCAAGGCCAGGCTTGATAAGGCTCTGAGCAACTTGATCTAGTTGAGGATGTCCCTGCTTACTACAGGGGGGTTGAACTAGATGACCTTTAGAGGTCCCTTCCAACCTGGGGCATTCTGTGATTCATCCTATGATTCTATGCTGAAAACATCAATTAAATATTTTCAATCACATTTGTCTCCTTTCTTTAAAATCTGATACACCCTGATTATCTCTGTAAGAAGTGCATAAGCACATGCATGTGAGCACTCAGATAAGAGACAAATAGAGATGCATCTTCTCTCTGCTTCAAATTCCTTTTAAAAATTGCATCATAATTAGGTAGATGAACTGCTACTAGTTTTCCCATACCTTTCACAATCAGCTTTTGTAGTGTCTTATTATTCAGCATGGGAGGGATATGGAATCATGTCTTATCTTTTTGTTTCAGGAAATGCTGCTTCTTCTGTTGTAGCTTATAATAGCCATTATTATGTTGTTTTCTAAAGGGACACTTTCTTTTGCAAATACCAATTGTTCCTTGTTACAAGATTTTCTTACGAGGTTTATGGATTTTTCTCACTTTCTTTTCTCTCTCCTAGCCTGGATTAGACATTTTGTACCTGAACTGTGTCCTAATTCCATAAAAACAGGGAAATAAGAAATGCTCATGGTGAGCCCACAACATAATACATGCTTTCAAAATTACATTGAATCGCCCACCTCAAATGACTAAACCGGTGGGTTCCAGCAAAGCCATTTCAAGTGGCTGTTTTCCAAATCAGTGATTACTTACTGCATTCACTGTGGGCTGGCTTTCTTCTCATAAAAGGTATATTTTGCAGACCAGAGACAAAAAGATAATATCGGTCTCAGTCTTGAATCAGAAGTGCTATTTGCATTGTTAACTCTGAATGGCAGTACGGAGATAATAAACTTTACTCTTTCTCTGGAAAATCCACCTGTTTGACAGGTGGAGGACCTGGAAATGAAAATAAACATCCTTCTGCATGAGTAAACAACGTTCATGGTGGCCTACGAGGGTGATTAAGGGACTTGAACATCTCTCCTTTGAAGAAGCACTGAGAGAACTGGGGCTGTTAAATCTTGAGAAGTCTGAGAGGGGATCTTATTAATGTCTGTAACTATCTGAGGGGTGGGTGTCAAGTAGAAGGGGCCAGTCTCTTTTCGGTGGTGCCTTGTGATAAGACAAAGAATAACGGGTATAAGCTAGAACATAGGAAGTTCCACCTCAACATGAGGAGAAACATTACTGTGAGGGTGACGGAGCACTGGAACAGACTGCCCAGAGAGCTTGTGGAGTCTCCTCTGGAGACTTTCAAACTCCACCTGGATATATATTCCTGTGTGGCCTGCCCTAGGTGATCCTGCTTTGGCAGGGGGATTGGACTCGATGATCTCTAGAGGTCTCTTCTAATCCCTAACATTCTATGATTCTATGAATATATATATTGATAATCAGCCTAAACTAATGTGAAAATGTTAGGAAAAGTCAGAAACTCCTTGAATCTACTTCAGTTGTTTATTTTGAGCATTAATATATATTTGTATAACAAAACATGCATTGTATGTTTTATCATTTATTTTGACTGGCAGAAATTGTCCCTTTGAGAATAGGAAACCTGGTAATAGAGTTTGTTTGCTAAGAGCTTGTATTAGCACATGGCAGTTTTTTATAAGTAATTCCGAGGCACCTAAATGTATAAAAACACAGTTCTGTTTCATACACCCATCTTTCAGAGGAACTAGTCTATTTTAAGGTGTATCAATATAGTATGGAATCATCTTGGAGCTGTAAAAGCTGGTCTACTTTGAAGCCATCAGCCATGGAAGTATGCACAGTAACTACACAGTAATCATATAGCTGTGCACATGTACAGAAGGCAATGTGTTAATTCCAGACTGACCTTTTTCTTAAAAAAAAAAAAGCCTTCCATTTCCATTTGAATATTGAACTAACCTCTACTGGAGCCAAGTTCCACAAATAATTACCTGTGATGAAATATGATTTCAATACATGATTGCATTTGGGGGACTAAGGGATTTTTTAGGAAACATTTAAGCCTGTGATTCCACAGTTCCCTAAATTACTGGAAAAAGCAGTAGTCTTAAAGTATTTTCCAGCTTGGTAACCAGGATATTGTTTTCTCGGAGTCACAAGGCATTAACAGACACATTTTTCAGCCTCAAGAGAAGGAGAAATGGAGAGAAGCACATTCACATGATGTGGGTTTAGGTACAGCTGCATATGATACTGACTGTGTGCAGAGAAATTTTAAGAAATCTTAAGTGTTATCTTAAACTAATCAGCTTAAACTCTAATATTAATTTATTTGTGTGTGTGACTGAAATATTTGCCCTTTTGTGGATATCAAAGGCCACAGGCAATGAGTCTTCCCATGTGAAATCTTTCCCTTTAACTGAATATTGAAATCCTTGAGTTGCTAGCATCAGCTCCTAGGATGACTGTAATGTATCCTTCTCTGAACAACTTGAACAGCTATGATCTCATTTTTCACTTATTTTCTAATCTTGTTGTGACAGGTCAGTATTAAGGCTGCCTGATACACCTAATGATTCACTTGCTAATTATTTTGCCAAATATTAATGATTTGTACTTTTATATCTTAGGTATCTATTTGAGGACACGTTTTGTTGTGGTTTTTAGTGCTGTTGAAATGGTCTACTCATTTCTGACAATGACTTAGAAAAAGGTCTTCACTTCTGATGTTATGAATATACATGATTGTTTAAATTGGGAAATTAAAAATCATTAGTGGGTTGGAGCAATTTAAATTTTCCAGGCAGTGTGTAAAAGTCTCTTGTCAGAGATGTTGCTCTTAGTCACATACTCTATTTTCCTTTTAAAATTGAGATTTTATCAGGTGAAGGCTTCTGCCTTATGGAACCAATGAGTTTAGGAAAATGGGAAGGTAGCCCAAAACACCTGTTGGGTGAAGTGCCTGGGAAGATGTGATACCAGTTAGGTGCAGCATTCCCACACAGAGGGGTTTATGCTGAGAGAATGGGGCCAGCACTGCCAGGAGTAGGAGGACACTCAGACTGTGCCACAAGCTATACTTTTGCCTTGTTTAGGTGACATTAGTTTCACCTCTTCGGAGCATATCAATTGTACTATTTTTTTGCTTAATGCATGTTTACAGTATGGCTAGAGATTTACCTAATGCCCACAGATGTCAGTAGAAATGCTTAGATCAAGCAGGGCATGTACAGCAGGTATGTATCACTGTTAGGCTTTTTAAAGACGTTAATAACATTATATTGATGCAATATGTGCTTTTGCAGACGTGACTTTTAGCTGACTTCTTACAAACAGCAAAAATCCCACAACGTTAGAGAAGCTGTAAATTTATTCTAGTTTGAAGGCAGTGTATGAATTCAGTAATGTTAATTAAAGAATAACTATCAGCAGATTTTAACATTCCTAACATGCTTTGAGGATTGATTAATAAGGGTAATACTTAGCTGGTACAATGGAATTATTTTCAACATCATTACCTTGTACCTTGAACAAGTCAAGTTTGAACCCTCGGGATTTGGCAACACTTTGTAAAACAAACATTACCAAACACATCTGACTTTCTGAAGGACAAACTTTTGTAATAATCATATCATTTGAATGTACTAAATTGGGAAGTGATGCAAACCAAGAGGAGTGACTTGAGGAGATAAGGATTAGAACTGTTTGAAGGAGTTAATGAAATGTTCTTCAGTCTAGGAAAACTACACAGAAACTAAAGTTAAGCCTAGATTTATGATGGGAAGATTGACATGGCAGTACTGGAGTCATAGCAGCCAGCAAATTAGTTGCTAGATAAAATCCTATATTATGACTTCATTTAATGGATGCTCATACAGTCATAGTATCCTCAAAGAAGCAAAATAACTGCAATAAAAGCACTAAGGTGCTTGGGCTCATGCAGGTCAGAAGCATACAGACGGTCCATGGGAAGGATATAACATGGACTTAGTGTACACAGGCCTTTGACAGCTCTTCTGATATTACCATTTTCGTTGGTGGCAGTATAGGAAGACAAGGAGCAGCCAGGCCACTACTGAAGCAGGGGTTCTTGCAAGTTCAAGTGTTAGTCTTGATAGATGGGATTAGGAGCCCCAGCTGAAAATGAGTCAAGTGACTGAGATGTGCCTAATTGCTCTAAAGGCTGAAAACCCTCCATCCACAAAAGTGAATTGTAGAAATTGAGTTGGTTCCTGCAGTGTTGGTACTTAGGAAGTACCGTTCTGAGTAGAAATCTTTGATTTAGTAAGGGTTTGCACAGGCTGCAAAATATATAGATCTTTCCATCTGGGGGCTTAGACGTAAGAAAGGGGAGGTGAGGTCTTGAAAAAACTCTGGGCTTTTATTTTCCTCTTTTCCTTTTTCTCTCCTTCTCTTTTTTAATGTTTTCCAAAAAAGATCACCTTTCTAAGGTCAGGTTTCACTAGCTTATAGGACAGGGTTTTAAAATTTTTTTAAAGGCTTTTCAGTGAATCTTTTCAACCTGGATAGGCTCATCTCACCTTTGCTGAATGTTCTGCATTTGTCTGCTTTGTCCTTACTTATGTGGTTTTTCTCAAGAGAGTAGTTCAACGTATTAAATGAAAACAAAAAATATTAGTGTTTTACCACTGGTAGAGAGAGAGAGTTTGCAGAATAGGCTGGCAGGTGGCTAGAAGAAAAAGGATTCCCAAACTGACATCATAAATGAAAGTTTCTATGAATACTATATAAAATAAGAAAACAGTTAATCAAATGGTAGTCTAGTTTGAATTTCTTACATTAAAGTTATGTTAAAGAAACTACTTGGATTCTTTCTTACTTGCCTGAACTCTCATCTTTCATATTTAAATAGCTGGTAACATGACGTGCAAGCAAGTTGTTGCCTATAATGAGACCTTCCTTGAAACTAAGGGAGAGAGGGAGCTTTTGAGAACGCCAAGAACTAATAACCTCCTTTCTGCAGCAGCACCATCCTCACTATGGTGTATCTTTGAAAATGTCAGAAGGTTTAGCTTTTCAGTGGTTATCTATCACTTTGAGAACTTGATTCTGGCAAAGCAATAGCTCTGACTGTGTTCAAAATCAGCCACTAGGCTGCATGAGTGAAAGATCAGTTGTCCTAAATGTGGCATTGGCCCAAGTATTACAATGATGAACCTTCACAAAGAATTTTTTTCTTTTTTAAATTCTAGGAATAGTTCTACTATCTTGAATCTTATGTGGTATGCTACTTGTCAACTGCTATATAAAATAATATTCAAAAATATTTTTGTTGTTCAACTTTTCTGTGATTGAGCTGCCCTAGGTACTTTTAAGCCCTGCCTGCTCTCTCTGTGTACTTATGTAAGAATTGATGTAGTTTCATAGTATCATACTTAAGCCTATCCTGCCACACTGCCTGTGTTAAAGCTGATCTGTCTGTGTATCATAAGTTCTCATTTTATATAATCACAGTAGGCCTATTACACCTCCTGTTGTAGCAACTGCATCTGAAACTCGGCTAGGTTATCCTAAAAATCACCCATCCCTGACAATTAAAAAGGGTGCCACAGCAATAACAAAATGGAATAAAATGAAACGGCCCTTGGGGCAACACCCAGCAGTCTGATAACTGGGCAGTCTCAATAGCAGGAAGGCTGAAAAACAGCCTGGCGTCTTTCCGATGCTATTTTATTGTTGCTGATTTATAGATCTGTTATTTTGTTTAGAGGATAGGAAAGACTAGCAAAGTAAACCTGATGGAGAGGGCATCCACTTAAGGCGAAGGTCAATTACTCAAGGGAATAAATGTGTGTAATTGAACACCTGATAACTAACAGCATAAAGAGACTGTTGATTTATATCATGAGTCTTAAACTGCAACCCTTTTACCTAAACAATTATAATAATAGGAGGTTGATTGTTTGTATTTATTCCAAGTACTTGTGATGATCATCTCTGCAATGATACAGAAGTATAGACTAGTATTCTCTCTGGCAGATACCCTTTCTCATTAGATGATAACTGGCTTTGTGGAGAAATCTTTTATAGGTTAGGGCAGACAAAGACTTTAATTATGCTTGGGAAGATTTTAATTCCCAGATGCCTAGATCAGAGAATATTCTGACATCTCAAGTCACTGAAGAAAAAACATCTATCTGCCTTGCTAGTTCAATAAATTTTTTATTAGCAATGATGTTTTGTCACTCTTCTCTATTTTTAGTATAACTACAGTAATTAAGAGGCAATTTTTAAAATTCTGTGTAGGAACTCGATTCAGAATTTGCTGAGCTTGGGAAACTGATGTTTGGCAGGCAAATTGGAGGCCCAGTACCTGTGTTCCAAGCCAAAGTTGTCATTACTAAATGGTATCTGCACCCTCAAGCAGCACAAGTCCAATCCTAGAAGTAGCTGTTTCGACAGACAGGGTTATTCTTTTGTTGTGTGTTTCATTTGTGCAGTCAGACATGTCTCATCTTCCAGAGAGCATGCACATTTACTTTCACCACCCAGACTTTTTCAGGTCTGAATTTGAAAACACTTTCACTCGAGTAACCCTGGAGACATGCTATACAAAAACATTAAAAGATAAGATTGTTTGAAGAGAATAACACTTTATTTATGGTTAAGCCTCATCAAGATTAATTTTCTATTTCTGTCTCATTGTAAGTCTCTGTTATCCTTTGCAGATAAATACAGGTGTACATTTCACTGTTCTCTAATTTTCCTGTTATGCCACTGAATAGTTTGCCTGAATTTTGTGTACTGTTTCCCACACACTCCTCTTTTCTGATTTTGGTTAGTATCAGCTGTAATTCTGAGTTGTGTACATAGAAGTCTCATCCTGGGTTTATCTATTCTCCAGGACCAAGGAACTTTACAGTAGTTATTAGCTAAGTCCATAGCACAATAATGAGACCTAGTTAAGCTTCTTGTTATGGTTCACCTTTACTGAAAAACTGCTGTGACCTCAATAAGTTCCCATATCCATATTTTTCAAGAAATTATAAAGAAAATTTTTTTTTTCCTCTGTTCAGTATTTATTTTGGTAACTAATTCTCTGAATTCTGCAAAAGTGCCTACAAAAGTCTGAATGTCACTTTATTCTTTCAAGTCTAAAAGCATCGTTCATGGATGTGGAAGTATTTACAGTGTTCAACCCAAAAGTATCTTGTTAATTAGCAAACCTTTCTTTATTTTCTTACCCTTAGTCATCACAGAAATGGTATCCCCGCTAGGTCAAATGATAACTCCATAAGAAGGTGTAGCAAGGGATGGTAAAGTTGTTGTTCTTCTCCTTTCAAGAGCAGCCAGATGTTCAGTTCTCTTCTTTTTACCCAGTGTCCTCTTTTTATGGAGCTGATGACCAGTGGAACCCAATAATGTCTTCTTATGTTTGGTTGGTTGGTTTGGTTTTTGTTTGGTTGGGTTTTGTTGTTGTTGGTTTTGTTTGGTTGGTTTTTGGTTTTGTTCTTGTTCACCTTGCTCTCTACCCTTCTGAAACCCTCTAAATGACTATGAAACTACTTCTTGGTCACTAAATACGTATCTGGGATGCAACCTAACAGGATGCATTATTCAGTGGGAAATTGTACTAGAACACTGTCTGGGGGCTTGTTTTCAGGACAGAGGAAAAAGAAAAAAGAGTTTGCTTTCCTTGGAAGGAACTTTTCACTCGGATAGAAGGGAAATAGGCTGCCTTCCCAAAGATGAGTAGTGTAGTTATATGATTTATCTTCTAGCCTTATAATGTCTCACGTGTAAAGTCCTGCTCAAGACATGAGAATGTTATTTATACTTCATCCATTAAATGACTTAATGGTTTGAATGAGTACAGCTTTGTGAATTACCAAATTACAGTTAGTAAAATGTGGTTTTGGACCAGATTTTTCAAAAGGCTCTATTTTAATATTAACCATTGTAAGATTTATAAGATTTAGCCACGTAATTGTCTGTGAGAGCAAATTAGAGAAGTAGGTGGCTAAATAATGCCATCTTAACCTGCTATTAATTCAAGTACAGAATTATGCCTGTGAAAGTGTAAGCCATGTTGAGTCCTGTTTATAGGACTTAGAAAATCAATCCCCTTTCTATCCCATTGTTAAACGTCTGGTTTATATGTTCAGCAGATATTTATTCTAATGCAAGCAAGGGGTCATAATTTTTTAAGAGACTGTGGATGTTATTTTCATAGCAGATTAGCACATTAATACGTGTTAAAAAGCTATCCCTTGCTTCAGCAGATTGTGCTCAGCTATAGAGATAAAATACATTTTCAGGGGTTTCCTTTAACTCACTTTGGTATGTTCTGCATCAGCCTCTACCTTTCCTGACTTGCCTAGGTGTGAGAGCATCCTCATATTTGTTAAAGCATTGCATTATGTCTGGTGATGAAGGAGTGGGGATAGCTCCAGAATGGTGCTAGCTAGAGGGTGAACATAAACAGCTTTATTCCAAATCTAGACACAGCTGTTAATGACCTCCACCCCCTAAGGAAAGGGAATCACTTGTATTTTTGCCATATAATCCTGTAATACAAAAAGATCTTGTAATTTTTCAGTTTCAGAAGCATTACTAAGGGAAATTTCATGTCTGCTTCTTGTCTGTCAGCCCCAATTGACATATGTGGCTTTGAAAGCCCAGCATGTTTCTTGATCACCCAGTTCATCCCTCATGAAGACTCTGGCAAGTGCCAGGAGCACAGCTCAAAGCCTGTGGCTGCAGGGTGGAGGCAGGTCAGAGACTTGCAGTACAGTAATGCTAACAGGCTGCTAGATCTGCCTGCTGAAATTCCTACCCAGGACACAAAGAGGCAAGGAAGGGTTGCAGTCTGCAGTCTGTGAATGGGAGAGTGTTAAGCTAACACTTTGTAAGTCACTGAAGATGGAAAACATCTCTCATTCCTTCTGAAGGTGTCTCCTGGGATGTGTCTCAGCCTCTCTCAGCTGACTTGTTCCTAAGCCCATTCTCACCCTGCTGAAGAAGTGTTTTGGGAGAAAAATAAGGAACTTGTTACTCAGTCTCCAGAGAGCAAAATCAAGGAGATGATCTCTGCTATGCAGTTTTCTGACACAATAGATTTGTTTACAAGAAGGCTAAATGCTGACAAAGAACAATATGAGAGAGAGAACTGGGACTGTTTTTCCTTTATTTTATGGCCAAACAACATGCTCCTAATGTTAAAATGGTGGTGGATGAATAGGATATGGACAACAACAGTGTTGCTTTCCATTCTTGAGCATTACTTTAGAGTAAGAAGTTTGGTTTTGTAATCAAAGTACCAGTTGTAACCAAAGTCAGCAGTGAATCAAAAAATCACTCTGGGTTACTAGTTGTGCTGTGGGTTTTTCTCAACAAGAAGAAAAAACTTGTCTTGAAGAATACTTTGAGGTGAAGTCATGGGAGTAGAATTACTTCAGCCAAGTCAGAATCATGGAGTTAATCTCAGTATCTGATTTTAGCAGCAATTCTTCTTTTCCACCCTCTCCATAATGTGGTTTTTATTATGAAATATTTGGATAGAAATACTCAGGATGGCTGTGCAGTCAATATTTGAGGTAATTCTTTCTTTCTAAAAACCACTAAGCAATGAATAAAACAGAGCTGTGCCATGTTCTTCTTTGAAATCAGAGGTTTTCTCGGTAGTAAAAAAGATGGGTTTAAAGGTTATCACTTAAAGGCACCTCAAGAGCCTTAAAAGGGCCTCAGTTCTGAATCAGTATTCTTGGTGGGTTGAATAAAAGAGTTGGACCTTAGAACCTCTGTAATTCAGTTATGGCTTCAGAGCTGTTATTTCATGTCATTCTCAGGATGCCACAATTAATAATATATACAATACTATAATCATAGAAGAATGGATTTAGATCAAAAACATGAGTTAGAATTCAATTTTCCTCCAAAAAAAAAAAAACCAAAACCAAAAAACCAAAACACTATTGTTGTTTTATTTGGGAAGGATAAAATTAATCACATCTACATTCTAAGGCAGGGTTGTTTGTTACTTGTCTCTTACCAACATAACACTTCTGGTTTTTCTGAGTACATTAGGAAGCTGGAGGATAGAAATGTAGATATACTGTGAAGATCTGGGATAATTTTACTCTTAGCTTGATGTTGTTGACCTATTCTTCAAATAGAGTCCACTGTTAAAATCTCTTATTTATGCAATTAATGCAGTTCAACGTTATTATGTGATGCTGTTGACCTGAGTGCAGCCAGCAGCTGTATCCAAGCTGAGAGAACTTGTATAAATATGTGGTGAGTAATGGGAAGCATGCCTTAAGCCCACGCCTTCACAAATTCTATGAATTTTCAATGTGTAGTACAATTTATTTGTTCACAGACCAAGGCAAAGTATTGTGATCTAAAGCTGTTGATATTCTTTCTTTGAAATAAGAAAGCACAGTCAAAACAAACAACTAGTGTTTTAACAGAAATGCACAGAAGAGCAGTTGCATACAATCAAAGTCACCAGGGCTTTTACTTCTCACAGACTATTCTATCACCCTCTCCTTACAGAGGAGTTTGCTACTTTCAGGATGTAAATGCAGTCATTGCTCCAGCACCATGCTCTGCCTTTCACACTGTAAAGTTCTTTTGCAAGATCGGGTCATGTGAAGAGAGGTTGTTACTCACCTCTGTGCCTCGTTTTTTTAATATGCAAAATGATGCTACTTTCCTCCTTTGTGGAATAATATTAAGTCCTTTAACGAAAAGGATTTTTTTAGGAGTATTCTTCCTATCTTTTCATCACTGTGTTTTTCCATTCTTGCACAATGTGGAATATGTTCTCAAATACCTTGAAATCTCAGGATGATCTTAGAGTTCTGCCTTTCATGAGGATTCTTAGATGTCTTCTCATCTTTAAAAGGGTTTAACAGGAAAAAACAACTGAATTCAGTCCAGAGCCATGATTGCAGAGCAAGAACTAATAATCCTGATTTTACAGTTAAACTCTGCTTTTCCTTCATCAGTTTGTGACCTTTATTCTGACTTTGGATGGTATTAGTAGCAGTAGTAGAAAACTCCACAAATTGGTGTTTTCAGTAGTCCTTCCCATGTGTCCAATCTCTGTGTAATTACACCAGCATTTTTTCTGGAAATATAATCTTGCCCATCTATAGCTGTTCTGTACATTTTTCTCCAGTCATTATTGATAGTGAAAGGGGGAAAAAGAGATAAAATAGTTTCTTTCTTAATAAGGCCAAGACATGTGTATTATGGCAAAACAATTCCACTGCAGGGATCAAAAGTGCTTGCATTCATCAGAGAAGCAGACACATGGAGACATACTTTGAAGAACACCAAAAGAACAGAAGGAAGAGAGGCTCTTAACCACTGCAGAAATTTCTGCTGACAATAGAGAAATTAAAATACCTTAGAGAAATCTGACTATAATTCACAGAAGGCGGGGAAGAGGTGAAATAAAAAACAAAGTCAGGGAGAACCCTTTGCCTGGAGTTTTTGCCTTTGCTCATGCTCACGCTCACCAAATTTCTGCCTGTATCTGCATATCTATGTTTGTCTTAATTTACTTTTTATTTTCCATCGACCTGTTGATGTTCTGGTAATAAAAAGTTATGCTGCTTCACGTCTGCTTGGGATCTGTTTCTTAAACAGCGAAGTGCTTCAGAAATGTTAAAAATAAATGAAGATAATGTGCAGTTTTCATGGGTATGACTTTTTAGTGTCCTTCTATATGTCTCTCCATTTTACTTTTCTTTCCTTTTCTTTGTTCTTTGTTAGTTCTCATTTGACTTCCCCAGTAAGGAATAGAGATCCCATACTACAAGCAAAAGCAACTGGTGAGCATCTCTTTTTGTTGATAATTTCACTTTAACTCAGACAATAAAGAAGACTACAAACTGTAAATCATGTAAGAAAAGCTCTAGATGGGAGCTGTGACCAGCAACAGTGTGCTTACAGCTCTCATTTAAATCGACCATCAGAGAGATGTCCAGAAGATGCTGTTAAAAAGCAACACCTCCAGTAACAAAAGGAAATTAGTTAGTAGGCATATGCCCGGCTAAATTCAACTTCATAAAAGGAATAGGTATAAATCATTATTCACTAACTAGAAGGGAAGTTAAGCTTGCCATAATACCTTTCATCTATCCGAGTGTGTAGTATATAATGGATTCTGTGCTGAACAGTGCCTGAGAGATACCCCAGGAAGCAGAGCAATAGCTTACAAAACAACTATGAAATCAATCTGTAACCTGGGGGGAGTTTAGATTTTTTTTTCCCAATATAATTGCATGTTACAGTAATACATACTATTCTAGACCAAGGCATAAATTCTATTCACTTAATTTTAAACACTGTTTTTACAATTCTCCTCTGCTATTTTCTAATTATTTCAGGTGAGACTATTAAAAAAAAAAAAAAGAAAGAGAAACCCTTGGAAAAAAGGTAAATAATTCAGTCTAGCCTGGCGTGAATAACTAAGCTGCAAATGACTGTAAACTGAGAATAAAAAAGATCTGGGAGAAAGGTTTTTTTCTACTTGAAGTCATGAAATAGAAACCATGGTGGATATTTCTGTTCCATTGTTATTCAGACTTTACCTGGTATCAGGAACAGGAATTACTGTGTTTAAATAGAGGGAAATCCTGATGATAGTGTATCGTCTTCTGAGTTATTGTTACAACTGACCACAAAAGACAAAAAATGATAGCGTAAACAGGTTGCAATTCCCTCCAAGATTTCCCAGTCTGGGGGCTGTGTAGCTGGAATGCTCCCAGGCAGCAGGCTGAAATAGGGATTTAAGGCTGTGGATATTCTAAGGGATGCAGATTGCTTACAGTGACTCAGAGGCTCAGACGTATGCATACCGTTTGAAGCATGTCTGCTTGTTATGCTCCAGGGAATTTTTCCTACTCTTCTTCTTCATAAAAATCCATTTTGAAATGCATGTGTCACGAGTGGCAACCCTCTTCTTGCCACTGCTGAGGGAAAGTGGCAAAATTCCCTTGAAGAATTGTGTGACTTCTGTATTTGTGTACCTGTTTCACATCATCTTTTAAACGAACTGAAATACCTTTTCCAGGCTTTTCCTCAATCTGAAAAAAGGGATTCCCTTTTGCTTGTGTAATTTTGGAGCCTTGCAGGTTGCTGGGTTTTTCTTAAGCAACTTTTTATCTCAGTGAAGTTTATTATTAATAGGATAGCAAGAAATCCACACAAAATAAGCGAAGAATTAGTTGGAAAAAAGGACATTTCCATTTTCACCTAGTTGTTAGCAACTCCAGTGCTTCTTGGTCTGTTTATAAATTAGAGAGAAAGGAACAGAGAGGAGAACAGAAAGGTAATAGTAGGTTTTCATAGTTACATTTGACCTAATAGTTTGTCCCAACGGTGACTCTCTCTCTTTTGTGCCTTTCTTCACGTTTGCCTACTGATAACGGAAATCTGTGATCATCCCCACAGCCAGGTCTGTCTTCTCCCTCTCTCACCATCGTGGGTGTAAAGCCTCTTACCCCTCTAATTTGTGCCCCAGGCCTATATCTCTTTTTTGTAAGCCACCTCCCTCTACTCCAGACTGCTCTTCAGGCAGTATCATTACCATTCAGATGCATTTGTTTAGTGCTTCTGAGTTCATCCTTATTGGCCCCATTTAGTTCATCACCTTTGGACTGCTCCACTTTCTCTTGTCTGGGATATTGCCACTTTCTCTTAGCTTTGTTCCCCCGCAGGCACTTCATCAGCTGTGTCTGACTGGCCTGGAACTCAGGAAATTATATCTTCAGATCTCTTCTGTCCCAGACAGTGCCATCAGTTTTCAGTGAAGGCATTTTCTACAGTAGTACAAAGTTCATAATACATAAATAAGGGATAATAAATAAGGGATGAATCCCATGTCATTAAACAATTAGATGAGTCACTGAAACAATAAGAAATATCATTGCTATTAAGGAATTGCTGTGATAAGGCAACTGTGGAAGTATTTACTTACTATTTGCTGTTTGTCAATGACTGGTTGTCTGGGCTTATGAGGTTTTGTGCCTTTGGAAGGGTCAATTGGAAATAAATAGTTTTCATACTGACAGAGTTAAGATAAGCAGAGATTCATCTAAGAAACATTCAATTATTGGAGACAGCAGTTGGTAAGGAATTAACTTTTGTACAATGTAATCAAACTTTAAAAAATACCAGATTTATCATAAATCACAGAAAAGCCTTCTGCTTGCTCAGAATTGCAAGAAACATTGAAAGTCTGAATTTCTTATGGGTTAAACCCTTCAGACAAAGATGGGTCAGTTAGTAAAACAATTTGGTTTTCATTAGCCTAAACCCACCTGACCTGTTCTTCTGTTTGTGTCCTATTAAACGTCCTGTTAGTACATGCAGATACAGTATTAGCAGAGAAAATTATATTGCCTCTTTGAACTTAAAAATTCTTGCTACAAGTCAATGAAAATTATCATATTCCCCAGAATGATACCCAGCAATCCTGCCAGCTGTCCTGGAGGAAATAAACTGTATAAGGTACCACAGAATAGGGTTAAAATTGGAAAAATTTACTCCAAGATAGCCAGGAGTGCTTTGAAAACAAGGAATCGCTTGAGTTTTTGAGGAATAACTGCTGAAACAGCTTAGAAAAATTATAAAAGAACTGAAGAGATCTCAAAGCAACAGCAGTAACTTTGACCTCCTTACAAATCTCCAAGTAGAGCTGGTCAGACAGACCATCTTAAGGCTCACATGACAGCAAGTTGCTTTAAACTTCTGTTCCAGAGGGTGACACTAATCTGTTCTAATTTTCCTTGTCTAGGGAAGATTGGGATGGTGACTTTGTGAGTATCCTTAACCCATCTATACAGATCTGGCTAATGAAAAAAGTGAAATTACTTTTCTTTCAAAATTGAACCAGTCCTTTTTAGGGGAAGTATTTGCAGAGGTGTTTTAACTCTCCAAAAGCAAACTCACTTCCCCTTCGAGTTCTGTATAAATAGGCAGGCAAATAACAGCCAGATTCTCAATCAGTAAATCTCAAATAAATTTGTTCTTTAAGTGCCCTTCCCATTCCAAACCTTCCTGTATATTTTGAGAGTCCTGCATACACAAGATATTCAAAATTTCATGTAAAACTGCATATATTATCTAAACCTAAAATTTAGGCATAGATCTAAAATTCATTGTCTCTTCTTAAGCTTTTGTAAATTGCCATTACTCTATGGGAATAAGTCAGTTGTAATGGCTAAGGATTTGTCCATATTACATTAAACACTGGATATCATTCAGGCAAGCAGTAGATATTTTTTTATTAGAACATGCAGAGAATATTCTGAAAATATATAACTGCAGAAAATGCTGAAAGGATGCTCCAAACCTGGTAAAATTTCTAGTATGTTATGCAGACCTATTTATAGCACGCATTTTTAGTGTCAGTAAGAACTGCTAAACAGAAGACATGCACAAAACCAGAAATATTTTTGTGGAAATTCCCAGTAATTCTAATGATGGGAAGCACTCACATCTTTATCCTATTTGTTTAATAAATATGTCTTGCAAGAAACCTCAAAACATTTAAGCTGTTTGTGAGACCAATCAGCCTAGACTATTATAGCTAAGTCAGCACTAACATTTGTCATGAGAGTTTACAATTGCTATGGCAAACAACCTTATTTTGATCTTCCTCGGAGGCTTCCTCAGGGCTGCTTGACCTCTAGTGCCTCTCTAGATGTGGTTCCCTTCTTCCCAAGCTCAAGGTGAAAAGATATCCTCTCTCCTTAAGAGCATTGATGATTTTGTCAAGAGCCCTTTCTCATTGTGGGCTTTTGGTTTGCCAGGACCAGGGACTTGTTCCTTTTCATATACCTGAAGGTTCATGCCACCCTCTCCTCAGTGCTTGCTCATTCACCTCCTGGGCTCACCCTTGCCCACTAGCTGAGACAAGGAGCCTGAGGGCTTCTTTGGAAAAGGAAAGGGAGTCTCAGAAACATGCAGAGGGAAAAAAAAAAACTCTGGGAAAAAAAAGCAGATCTTGGTAAAATTTGATCACAGAATCATTTAGGTTGGAAAAGACCCTTAAGATCACCAAGTCCAACTGTTAACCTATCCCTACCAAGTCCATCATGAAGCTATGTCCCTAAGTGCTGCATCTACACATCTTTTAAATACTTCTAGAGATGGTGTCTCCACCACTTCCATGTGCAGTATGTTTCAATGCTTGACAGCCCTTTCAGTGAAGAAATTTTTTCCATTCTAGTTTAAAGCCCTCACAATGAGGGCCACTTAATAAGGATCTCAAAAAGATATCCCAATGAAAATAAGAAAAGTAATGATGATGAAAGACCAAACCATGACCCTGAATGGTAATGTGTGATGCAGAGGAGTGAGAGGTGAATTCAAAAGCAGTGCCAATTTGTGTGGAGAGAGAATAAATGTGGAGCTATTAAAGCCTCTGTTCTGCAGCACTTAAGCATGTGTCTATATTGAAGCACGTAATTTCTTCTGATCAAAAAATTTGGGTCTTTCACCAGACTCGAGTTCCACTTCACAATTTTCAACTATACTCTAAGGCCTAAAAAATTCCCATTGCCTGTTCCCAGAGCACTCACCATGCCATTGTTTGAACAGTGCCCAACTGTATGGCACAACTGTGTTATGCAGTACAATTTAAGAGGGAATATGAGGGGAACAGTCATGACTTCAACTATGTCTGAAAGACTGATCCACATTTGATTGACAACTTATCTTTCAAGATCTTATAATCTGCTGGACAGAATATTGTAGGTGCTCATCTGCCTTGAGAGTTAGATTTTTGTACCGTAGCATTTCATAGTGATTTATTCATAGGAGAAATCTATCAAATATTAACCATTTCACAGGAAAAAAAAAAAAAAGTTAATGTAAGTAAGGCAAGCATTTGGGCCTGATGAGGGACCACTTAACTACATGCTCCTTAATCTTCTTTAAGTAGTACACCATATTTGTGTTGTGGAGAAAATCTGAAATACTTTAGTATACTGCCAGTCATTTTTGTGCCTTATGAACTGTACTACAGGTATTATGTACCATCTGAAATGTTTGTGAAGCCTTAAGGTCTGGGCTACCTAGATCTAGTTAGTGATACTAAAAGTGAAATGTGGTCAAGGTGGGACCATTCCTTTTGCCTTCAGCCAGAGACAATTCAGTCAGATAGAGTCTGCTGGAAATAAAAACTACAGGGCATAGTAATGAAGCTTGCATTTTTTGTGCTTTTTCTTCATTCTTCTAATGTTCCATACATATTTTAAGGTGCTTGTCACTTCCAACATCACAGAAAGTTATTATTCAGATACTTGATCTACCCCAAAAGGAATTCAGCATTTCCAGAAAGCCATTAAATTATGCACAATGTTAGCCTATGACTATCTGTTCTTATCTCTATTGCAGTTGCTGCCTATCTTCTATTTCTGCTCCCATTTCACTGCTTTCTTCCCTCAGCTGCTTAGTTGTGTCCTAGTTAAAATTCAATAGCGAGACCTCTGGGAGAAGTATCAGGTCCTCCATTGATACAATTGTGTGATCTGTGAGAATGGAAGTGAAAATAAGTTTGAATAAGAAAGTACTGATGACTTTATACAATCTGTACCATATTCCTGTAAATATTTCACTTAATGAGAGGTGGAAAAAATCTTTTCTTTCTAAAAGCACTTGGAACATGTAGAAGGAAAACATTTTTGGATTTTCAAGTTCATCCAGAGGTTTTCAGCTGGAAACCACTTGTATCCAAAAGGATCCAATAGATTAAAAGAGGGACTGCTTATTTTACTTCCATAAAAAGGTTTGTTCATCCCAGTTTGAATGTGAGATTTCCCCCACTGTCCAGATTTATGTATGCACTTGGTAGGTCTCCTAATAATACTCCCAATTAAGACCTGAAACATTTTTTGTCAAAGCTTTTGTTGATCCTGTCATTTCACTAATCAGCGATAAACTATAAAAAAAAAAAAGATAATAATCATAAAAATTACTGTATTCCAGAAGAAATGTGGTGGTGTTCATAATTGTGTGTCTTAGCAAGTATTTAAGCTATCTCCTTTTAGGTGTGGAGGCTACACAAAGACAGGTATTTAATGGAAGCCTTTTCATTTGCCTAAATATTTAAAATTGGCAGGCAATGGACTTGTGTGGTGGACTTGTGCTACAAAGTTTGGTTTTTCAATAAGCCAGAAATACAGTGAGAATGGGGTCTCTTTCTGAACTGAAATGCTTCTGCTCTCTGTGATCAATTGGGGTAGTGAAGAGACTCTGCAAAGACCTGTTTAACTTCAGTGAGGATATGTGGGAGATATATGCAGAGATTTTGTGTTTTCTTTGGCAAGGATAGGTTGAAGTTACATTAGGTGAACATTTGGGAGCTTATTTTGAGTCTCTGAAAATTAAGACGCTCATTATTTTCAGATGATCTCACTGTGCCATAATGCAGCACTTGTCTTCTAGGTGCTATTTTGAATGCAGTTTTTGTCACCTTCCCAGGAAAAATAAAATATGTGTACATTTCAAATTGTGAACTGTATGCACAGTGTGTAACAGCGTGCCCTTTCATCACACAGGACCTCTTTTAGCCTGATAATCTATCTTTAAGGGTACCTCTGCGCCTTTTCTATAGCAGGAGATCCACAATAGTGTGTTTATCAGTGGCTAATATTCTCCTCAGCTAAGCTGAGGGATTGAGAATTTATAAAGACAAGCCTTGTGTAGCCCAACCACGGTGCCTTTGTGTAATGATGTAAATGTCAAAAAGGTCAGCTAGGGAGTCAGGTGGTCTGAGAAGCCCTGTGGACAAGCAAGCTTTGTGGACAACAGCTACTCTCCGTAGACATTGCTTGGGTGCTGCTTGCAGAGTTATCTGTTTAGACAAATTGATAATCAGCTAATACTGGGAGGTACTGAGAGCTCTCAAGAGATACTTGGGTTTGGATATGGTGCATTTCACAAGATCAGACCTGATTATTTTCAGAGCTCTTTAATTTTAAAATGGAGCTGTATTTCTTTAAGACTACCAGGAACTGTACTGTATATTCTCTTCAGATTAAAAAATCTGGTTTCTATTAGTGAGTATATGAAATTTAACGTTATTAAACAGAATATATTGGTGGGAAGGGGAGTGTAGTTTATACAGTAAACATACGCCTGTGGGACTGTGAAGAAACAGATTTTTAAAATGGCTCCAACATGTAATGGTGGCATAAAAATCTCAAAAGCCTGAGATGCAAAGTTAACGCTGACAGTGTATAAAGCAGTAAGCTAATAGTACCTTTATTGTAGACATCTGCAGCTGAAGAATCCTCTTGGGATCACCATTTGCTTGGACATGGACTTTGTTGATCTGTTAGATGTCAGCGTCCACAAGTTTTATGGACTGGAACAGGAGGGTGTTTCCTGGTCTAAATCCTATAGGCAAACTTTTTTGTTAGTGATGTAAAATTTGATACTACTGTTGTTCTGGGGAGGGAGGCACTTTGTCAGGCCATAGCTGGAGAGTGGACTTGTTTGTGTGTGCTGAGGAAGAGTACTATGGCACAGAATACTCCTGAAATTTCATAAAGTGTAAAATTTTAGCTTAAAAACATCTCTACTAATCTCAGACTTCAGTAAGTATTCTTAAGCAGTCATTAAATTACTGAGAAATTCCAATAAGATTGCATTCTGTATCAAAAACCAAACGAAAGCAGCATCATTAATGACACACTAATGAATACCACATGAATTAATAATAATCGGCTACTTTTTGAAGTCTCCCTGGCTTCCATCTGTCTCTTAAATCACTTCAAATAATTAATTGCTTAATGCTTTTCACCTTTGACAGACAGAAATAAATTGCAGATTAAAATACCTGTGTTGGTGGTGGGCAGAGCACAGCAGTATGACTGTTTGCTCCCAAAGTAGGGTGATGAGGCATTTTGCATTGTTGAGCCTGCCTGTCCCAAGTGGTAATGCATAGATAAGGGAGGCTGATACTGAATTACTCATTTTAGTAAAAAATTCACCCACAGATTTTTTTCTGTTTTATTCTCCTCAACACAGCTGAACCAGTACCTCTGAGGTCTCTCTTTGTAGCACTGCTGCTGCAGGATAATCAGTGGCAATAACTTTCCCATTTAAGCTTCTCTGTGTCAATAGGTGACAAGGCAGTGCAACAGAACCTCAGTTTCTTCTGCTGAGTCGGGGTGTCAGAAGTCTTTTTTTCTCTGTTGAGAACTGCCCTGGCATCACCTTGATTGATAAGTGAAGAAATTCCAGTCCCATGGATCTGGGATAAATATGAATGACAGCCTTATATAAATGCAAACACCTTAATGTAACATAGTTTACTCTGGAAACTGCCTGAGGATTTTAATATTAATTTTAGTGGTTTTATTTATAGATATTAAGGAACCCAGTTGCTTGTAGACTTGCATCTTTTTATCTCTGCTTAAAGACAGTTAAGGTCAATTATTCAGATAAAGTTGTAGTGCCCAGAGAACGCATGAGAACCATGTTAATTTTTAATCAGTTTGAAAATGGGAAAGTCACTCATGATTCTTTCTACCCAAAAGATTTAAAGTTGCAGATTGTGCAATTTTGCCATTTCAAAAAGTATAAAAAAGTGTCTAAGGCTGTGGCAGAAGTTCTCCTCTGTTAGGTATTCTGCTTTCTTTCACTAGTGACAACCTCATTACAGTGCTGGATGCAAGAGTATTGCTTTTGTAAATGTTATAACTTGTAATACCGATACATATTGTACTGCCTAGGTCATGTGTAAGTTTCATAGCTTAATTTGTTATTTTTTAGTCGTTTATAAAAAACTTTCTTTTAAGGCCTTATGATAAAGTGTGCAAAAGAGGGAGAGAAGGCACAGGTGCTCTGTGATTCAAAGTGAAGGGAAGCCCAAATGCCTGTATCTTAATCTCTGATAAATGCAGGTCACAGCGTTCAACTGCTAATGCAGAATTTAATCCTAGTTCCACATTTTCCCTTCCTCAACCTTTTGAATGTGATACAGAATGGCAACATCCTACTTTATTCTAAATGTGTCTTAAATGCTCCTTTTCAAGCTCTGAAGTTACTGGAGGAGTTCTTCACATAAAATTATGTTCACCTGCATACGTAGAGAAAAATGGAGGGTAACAGGGATTTGCTGGAATTGTGCTAGAGTGTAAGCTGATAGACTTCCAGATACCTAAAACTCTGGGGAAGATACTACAGTTTAAAAACTAATAATAATAATAATAAAAGCTGCTTCAGATCTTCCACACACTTCTGTGCCCGTAATCACAAATTCTTTGCTGAAATTTCCCCAGGCAAATTTGTTTCTCTATGCTGTAAGGTGTGTGAGCACAGCGTTTGTGCACAGGACAGAACAGGGAGCAGCAAAGTCAGATAGTAATGTTAAAGAAATGGCAGGTAAAAAAAGGTAGTGGTGGAGGAGCAAAGGGACTTGGGGGTACCAGTGACCTCAGTGGCACTGGCAGTGCCTGGGAACCCATCACCACCTGGATGTTCAGGCCCATCCCTGTTCCACTGTGTTCCATGAGGGGTTGGCATGGGGACTGCAAGTAGGAAGCAGCTGGTAGTAAGTCCTGCAGAGAAAAGCACATGAAATAGAGGAAAGGTTTATTGGAAGGAAGAGTGAAGGAGAAGGGGGACTTTGTCTAGAAAAAACATATGAAGCAGAAACAGGAAAGAAAAGCAAGAAAATAAAAAGGGGGGAGAGGGGTCAAGCAGACTAAAAGCAAAGCAATAACAAGATAAGGCATAAGCTCAGAAATGTTTTGTAAAAAACATTTGTTAAAAACCAAAAATTCCACCAGGAAAGGAGGCCAAGCACTGGATTAAGACAAGAGGCAAGATTTCATAGTGTCTGAAAGCATTGAGATGAATTTTCTTTACGCATCCATACCCTCTGCCTAAGTGCAGTAAGAATAGTTTGGGGTTTGTTTGGTACGAAATGTATTTATGATTTCTACTCTCAAATAAAAGTTCAATTTTGTTCAAAAATCGTTTTCTTTATTTACCCAGGATATGTACTTTTACTGACAAAGCTAAATGTGACTCCTATCTGCTAGAAATATTTTGTTCTGCATAATAGCCCGATGCCTTTAAAATTCAGTGCATTATGCTTTAGTTAAAAATAATGGGCAATATAGCTGTATTTCACAATGAATAAGTGTATTAATTATGAGACAAATCACATTAGATACTGTTTGCTGCTCAATTCCCTCTGAATTTCAATGAATAATAACTTGCTTTAAAGTAAAGGACATTTTTAATGCATCCAACAACAATGAAGTAGACTAATTACAAGTAATAAATATATTTTTATTGAAATCTGAATGACTACACCTGTCTTTGGCTTTCAGAAATATACTATACTCATTTGAATTATATACCTTAATATATATCAACTACTTGTATATTTGTTCCATTCCTAATTAAAAAAAAAAAAAAATTAGAATTTCATCAAACCCAATTTTCCTGAAGTCAGAGAGGTAAAGCTCTTCTTGGCCTAAATGGAAGCTACATCCATTCTGCATTTTAAGGCAGGAGTTGTTTACCTTAAGACTTTTGCAAAACAGAATATGCAGCACTAGAAACTAAGTGCTAATTTACAAGGGAGGGAAAAGAAAAACATTGGTAATTCAAGTGCAAAGTTTGGCTTCTTGTGGTACTCTGGCTTCCAGGCTCTCTCTCAGATAAGCTGGCAGGCCATAGGCTACTGTTGGCCCCAAAGTTAAAACCCAGGCCCTCTTCTGAGCAATCCTTTTCCTCATCAGTAGGGAAGTCCATGGAGTTCTGTGGCACATTGTTCTTCTGGTAAGGATAATTGAATAAAATATGACTTGAATAAAAGTCATATAAGCATCTTAACCTCCTTCTGAGGGAGGCACCATCAGTCTGCTTGCCCCACTATCATGAAAAGAAGTTGAGAAATGCTGCAGACTCCTTTGCCTGGCTGTCATAAACATGTCCTCATTTAATGGCTACAGGAGAGAGTCTCTAGTTCATCTTCAAGAAGACCATTTATAGTCTAATACAGGTTGTTAAAAAAAGACACAAGGTTGTTCTGTGTCTTCTGAGATGCCCCAAGGCAATAGGAGTTACAGCCCAAAAGACATCAAAATAAGTTGTACTGCCCCAGATGTACTGGCAGCTGCCTAGTCCATCCTCAGGGTGCAATCTTACTGACAATGTGAGTGTCACCTGCAGACAGAAAGGCTGTACCAGGATGCTCCAGACCCATGACCAGGGAAAAAACTCAGAGGCTGTCATCTTAAGTTTTAATTATGCTTTGTGTAAGCCTCAGCAACATTCAATTAAACTTAGCTGTTTAAGCACTTACACATGCTAGTAAATTCATTTGCTGGAATATTAATGAAAAGAGAGCACAAAGGGTACAATCAGTCTAAGTTAATTTCAAAATTCAAATAAATGATCACACATAGGTTGTTTTTCTCCAGTATTCACCATTTCTAATTAGGATGCAATATGACATGTCCTGTTTTCACATTTCATATGCTGCATATTTCAAGTAGCAAATCGAGACTCTCGAGATGATGGCTGGCAACTCGAGAGAAAGAAAAACATAAACAACTTGGAGAAAAAATTGAATATAATAAAAATAATCTTGAAAATATTCCAAGGCTAAGTCAATTCAGAAATACATTCAAAATATGGAATGTGAGCTGTGGTTTTCCGTATTACAGATGGAATCAATGCAAGTGGAATATTGACTACAGATTAAGTTTACCTTATCGATAAAGACGAACTTTTGCAATCTCCACCTTCTGAGGGATCCATCATATGGTCCTGTCAATCCTGAAAAAAAATCTTTCCATCATTAGCAAGGTTCTATTTTTCACTGTAACAGAGTATGAAAAAAAAAATTCTCATCAATTCATTTCCTAAAGAAACTTAACTACTGTGGGTTTTTCCATTTCTTCATCTATAAAAATATTCTTATTTTAGAGATTAATATCAGTTTCTTAAGCATTATTGAAGAAGAAAAAAGTGTTTAAGAAAGAAGTGTTATACTGAAGATAAAATGTAAAGGGCACAGTGGACTCTGCAAGAAAAAATTAAATCTTTATCAAAACCTAAATGCTCTAAAAAAAGTTAACCGACTATCTTCTGTTAAGAATATGCAGTACAGATTCCAAAACACATACCTATAATTTGAATAAAAATAGTGAGTCTAATGTAGTATTCAGATCTTATTCTGTTTCTATAATTAACTGGTTGATCTAACAGACATCTAAAAAATAATATTTCTATTTGACAGAAAACAGCTGCCAGTGGAAGGAACACCACCAAACAGTGAGTTTGTGGGTATTTAAAATGAACATTGAACTCTTTTGGTCGTAGATTGGTCATATGAATTAGAACTAAGTATGTGTTTTCCAGACTGGTGGAGATGGCATATAGCACAAAATGGCCCAGGTTAAATAGGTCTGTGAGTAACCCTTGTCTCAGGTACGGCCACTTCCATCAGAAGGTGCCATACAGGTGTATCAGGAAAGAGTAGTTCTGACAAATACCTGAAGGTTAGACTCATCTCAAAAGCTCATTTGACATATAATCAAAGCCCACAGCTGGAAAAACTGAAAAAATACAAAAACTACATCTTTTCCCTTACATACAAAGCAATAGATCAACTTGCCTTTCATAGTTTAAGTTCAGTTTAAGCCTATGTCCCAAACAGGCATGAAAAATCATATTATTTAAGTAACTTATTAGCTCCAGTTATGACTCTATAAGTGATATTCTTTAGTCCTGTAAATTGCAAGCTCAGAAATCATTTGTGTTTGATTTTTACCAAATATAATAGCAGCATAGAGCTTGATCGTTAGCACTTAAGAAAGCATCAAGAGCTTCTGTAATAGTGTGTTATCAAGGCTAATTGCTCATTTCATTAGCTTGTTCTCAAAGTTCTGCTTTCTTATTCAATAAAATAGTAATACTGCTTTTTTTTTTAAGTTAGTTTTTTGATAGCTTTACAAATTGACAGAGAAATTATGTTTTTCCCTGAAGAGAAAGAAAAAAACAAAAGGTTGAAAAAAAATTAAGAACGGAGAAATTACAATCAGTTGTGCAATAGTGGAGTATTACAGAGATTTCACTTTGCTATTAGAAGGATTAGTTCCTGAAAACTGACCTGGTGAAGAAGATCCTTTAAGAAAGCAAACAAGCAAACGTGAGCTCTATGGACTAGGAAATCATGAGGGGCTTCTCTTACTGATGTTCAATTTAAAAGGGCTTTTGAGCTTCATCTTGCTTTTATCTCAGTGGCAGCTCAGAAATGTAAGATGGCATTGGAAAGTGCTTCCACTAAGTCCAGAACTCTTTCTAGAAATGTTTCCCTATTTGAGAACCTTTCCCCCTTTCAGACTTCCCTGTCACTAAGAATTCCTGTTCACATGCTAAATATAAAGGAAGTCCTAGTTCAGACATTTCATAGCATACTTTGAAAAAAGTTCAGCTTTAAATCTCATCTGGTAATGGAATATGCTGTTAACGTGACAGAAGCAAGCTTCATGTATTATGAAATTATGCTTCACTGTGCTTATTTAGAAATACAATATGCCTATAAGTGCATTTAAATTACAGTAGGCAAAACAGCACTTTATGAAGAGTTGGGTGGTGTTGGGTTTTGGGTGATTTTTCTTTTTAATGGACTGAACCACCCACTAAAAGATTTCTGGTTTCTTGGATGATTCATTAATGCTTCCTTCATTTTCCAATTTCTATGGGACCATCTGGCCCATCTTTGTAGAAAGGCATTTAGCTGTAAACATATTTTACAGTCTTTCTCAATTTAAAAGTAGTTGCCCAGCTGCTTCACAGAAACTGTCAGCAATTGGTAAACTCCTCAGAATTGCCAGCCTTCATTAGTAATCCAATCAGGATGTAGTTTAAAATCCTGCAAATCAGATTATGCTCCATTGGGCAGGAATCGAAGTGACATGATGTGCTGGGTTATCTTATTTTGCATCTGTGATTGCCTTTAATCCAGGAGATGCATGCTCTTTATTTTGAAGGGAGGGCACTTAGAAGGAGATTGGCTGTCCCTCTGCATGCATGTGGTCATGCGTGTGTGTTCCACCTCAAAACAGAACTGTTCAGGTTTTATCTGTCTCACTGAATTGATTTCAGTATCAGGCATTGCTAGCATGAGTTTTATGTACTATTGACTATGCTTTTGAGTTCCTGTTTTATCTAGTTTAGATTAATTAGAACTGCATATTTGTGTTTTCTGATTTCAGTGGATTTTAGATCAGTCCCTTTCTCTCTCCCTTATTGTCTTCTGTACTACCAAAACATATTTCTTTAACAGCTGGCAGTGCTTGCTGGTAATAAGATAAAAATGTGGAGGTAAGGCAATGAGGCTGGCACTTGGCTGCATTAAGCAACTACATTAGTACATAAATAACTGGTACAATATGCAGGTGGGAATTGTTATAAGAAGAATGGTCTAATTAAAATTAGAGATCAAACTGTGAGAGGATTTGGACAGATAGAGAATTCCATATTAATTTATAAGGCATCTATATTGCTCAAATAAATATGTCCCGGGAAAACCTGCCATTTTGCACAACGCTGTATACTCTTTGGACTAATATACTTTCAGTAGTAATAGATTTTCTGCTGGGACAACGCAAGTAAGTCATCACTGAAGGAGTAAATTTTACATTATCTAGCCAACTGGTGCTTCCTACATTCCTACACTGCACTCAAAAGTAACTCCGAACTTTATGTGATATACAAGTATTCTGAGTTACTCATTGCTACAATAAAAGTAAACAGGGCACCCAATACCTGCTACTCAGCTGTAGAAATCTCATCATTTGCTAAAGGCAGAAAACTCTGATCATTTTTACAAGTTGGATGCAATCAGAGTTGTATTATAGAGTTTTTATCAATTGCACTTTATATACCTCTAAATAGATGAGCCTTCAGGAACAGCTTTGAAACTATGAAGAGGATGTGAAAACTTTATGTAAAAAATTCCATGAGACATTAATGCGCTACTTTCAGTTGAAGGTTTTCTTGGTGTGAGGCTTAAGGGGAAATACTAACAGAACAATGCATGACAGATAAGTTTGTCTAATCCTTATTTTCAATAGAAATTAGAAAAAGGTAATAATGTGCATATAGATTCTGAAAGACAGGTCTATACAGACTAAATAAAAGAAGATAAATTTCTAGACAATCATGTCTTTGGGATCTATTCAGTTAGCAGGACAGAGGGAGAACATTTAAGTGAGTGGAGAAGAGAGACAAAAATTGTGTTAGGGGGTTGAAATCATTAAAACTGCATTTCACCAGTTTTGTTGAATCTGTAATTGAATAGTAATAGAAAAAATACTAAATCTAGATGTCTTAGCAGTATGAAAAGATTAAAGTTTAGTGAGCAACTTCTACTCTTTGAAAATACTATGATAATAAAGCTACTTTCTGACATAAAAGAAAATTATCTTAGAGTTCATTGTGTAATGCATTCACGTCCTCCAAGCAATAGTTTTGGTTAGCTTTAGGGAAGAAATTACCGAGTGCTAGAAGTGACGAGTAACCATTATCAGATATTTGGTAGGGGTAATTTTCCTTAATTAAATCCATTGTTTATGGAGTCATTGGCACTCATCTAGCGGAAAGTGTGAAGATAACTACTTTTCTCATAGGCAGTTACATTGGAATTATTTGAGTGTGTTTGGTTACTTTATTAAATTCAGAGAGCTCTGCTGATTCTGAATTTCATATATCTTTTCATTTTTGTCTACTGTCAATGTGATCTGTGAAGAATTTGGCTTTTCAGCTAAATCCCCAGTTCAGTTCATTCCAGACATAGTTGGAAGACTCATCCTAGTGGATAATTACACATTTCATGGCATTTTTATGAGCCTTTGCTTCATAGCTTGTGGATGTCTGTATTTCATAAGCTTTATAGTCCATGAAATAAAGGGGTTGTGTTGCAGTACGTTCAACAGTTTATACATATAACTTGAATGTTAATTTTTAGGAACTGAGATTTTAGACAAGTGGCATCATTTTTCTCTTGCAATTGAGAGTCGGGAATGACTCTACTGAAGAGAATGGAGGTAGGCTAATGAGAAGCATTTGAAAATCCCTTTGGTTCCTAAATACAGTGTGGCTTCCAGTGGAAATTCCTCTAATCTTCATGGAATTAGGAAGGAGCTCTGTAAATCTTCATACATTTTTGTTGACTGTGAGACTGCTAAACACAAACTATTCAAGCAAAATAAACAGTAATGTACAACTAAAAAAGTAATATGTGAGGTAGTGATTGTATCAATACACACTCAGCTATCAGAACAGTAAGCAGGAGGGAAATGAAAAATGGTACATGAAGAGAAGAATGAAAAAAGGAGGAAAATTAAATCCAGCTGTCATCTCAAAAAAAAAAAAAAAAAAAAAAAAAAAAAAAAATCCAAAAAAGCAAACGAATTCAGTTTGCAAAGGTTAAAAAAAAGCTTCCAAGTGACACCGGCTTTCATTTTTTCCTGTTCATTTTTAAAATTTAACCC
>JANIJG010010627.1:0-17941 GCA_024611175.1 Megaceryle torquata | reverse complement strand
GGAAAAAGAAAAAAAAAAAAAAAAAAAGGAAAAAAATAAAACCCAGCAGACACAAAAAAAAAAAAAAAAAAAAAAAAAAAAAAAAAAAAATCCAAAAGAGCAGCTGCTGTCAGTTTGCAAGTGTGAGAAAACAGCCTCCATGTGAAGACTGCTATCATTCTGTCCTTGTCATGTTTAAATGCTACACCTACTTTTGTTTAACTATTCAGTAAAGAGCAGCTATGAACTTTCTTTCCTATTGTTTTTGGTGATTGATCCTTTATTCAGATCTTCATAAAATATCCACCAAGATCTACCAGTGAGTTAGCTCTTTTGACTGGTAATGCTGATGATTTTATTAACGTAAGTACAAATGAGAATGGAATATTTATAATCAGAAAGCCATAGTTTAAACCCCTTATTTTATGTTATTAAAAGATACTGCTATGGATAAAGTAATGGGTGCATTGGATATTCAGGATATACTCCATAGCTCTGGTTTAGATGTCCTTTTATTTTACTGCCACAAATGATTGCATGGTATACAAGGGTAAAGGGCAGAAATTTCACAATTTCTTCCTTTTTCCTCCTTTGGTCTTTTCCTTGTTTCTCTTCTCTTCTTTGCTCCACCTACACTAGCAGTGAGAAAATGAGATAAAAAGATCAATGACGTGATACTTACACTTCCACACCACTTTCTATTCCAGTTGTCAACATGTTTTACTCATGGATTGTGCGTCATTAACCTTAAGAGTTCTGAATAGTATTTAAGAACAAAATACATACATGCAAAACACACATGCACATATTTGCATATATTTATAGATTTATATACAATTTCTATAGCAGTTAATTTTCAGCAAAGCTTTTGTGGTTATATAAAAATTCCAGGGCATTTATTTGACAAAATGAAAGAAAGGGAAAGCTGATAAAATATGAAAAGTATAATTTTCTTTTAAGAGCACTAAGAAAATGTTTCCATTACAATCCAGAAGCTATTCTTAGAGGAAGGTCTCACCGCATAGAGAAATGTCTGTTTCAGTATTACTTCTAAAATATTAACAGTAACTAATCAGATAGTTCTGATTTGATCTGTTTTGTGGGGTTCAGATTTATGATGTGAGAACATTAATTGTTCTGGTACTTGGTACACACAATACTGAAATGCTTTGTCTTAGTATTTCCATTGGACCTTATAAGAAAATGTACAGCACTTTTGCATTTCTTTTCCCTAGTCCCAGCCACAACCAAGAGTCACAGAATATGAAAAGAAAAATGATCTGACAATAAGTTACACAAACCTTGCTTGAAAAAAAAATATTTTACTTTGTAAAGATTCAAATCAGCTATTCTTTTAAAGGATTCCTCAAAATTTTTCTGGTCAAATAAGATGGAACAAGATTTGAGGTAGGCTGCATTTCAATGATTAAAATGGTAAGCTGGCACATTCTGCAGGAGGAGATGAGCTCTGTAATATAACCATTAGTTCACTTGAGGATCTGAAATACTGTGCTTCAACAGCACTACCCCTTTGGTTATGGATCATTTTAAAATGGGTTCTAATCCCAAGGGACTTCTAGTGATAAAAAATATATCAAAGAAAATGAAAAGGACTTACATTGTATCACTTGCAGCTGCAAAGGTCTCAGTGACCATACGTGAGAAATAAAAGCTTGGTTAGTTATTCAGTGACTGAAAGCATGTTACTGGACAGAACAGTGACTTTATCCTGTTGTATAAATGAGGAAAACAAAGCAGATTTAGAATTCTGGATGTGGGTTCTATAACATTGTGTTTTTTTCTTAAATGGAATAATAAATTTAAAAACCAGCATCATGATAGTTTTTTTTTTCCAAGCTAACCCTTGATTTGTTTTGGCTTTCTTTCTGGATGGTTTACTTTGTATTTATAAACAATACTACAAGTCTGTTTTATAAAACTACACTCTTATCTAATCTCTAATTTTAAAACACTACATTAAAATTTAATATAACCAAAATATACAGGAGAAGCTTAAATTAGAAGTAAATATAGTGTCTAAAGTTAATTTAGTATTCAAGGTTTGGTTTGAACCTGTGACACTTTGAAAAAGAATCTGAATCTAAACCAGAACAGGACATGTATTGATTTCTGTGTTTTCCATTTTACATAGTGGACATTGATTTGCATTCCTAATAAGGCCATAAATAACAGAGTGAAAGGAAGTGTTATAGTCATCCGGTATATCTGCAATAAGTAGGAATATCAGTCATCAACTCCTATTCCTGTAGTGGCAGAGTACAAAATTGCCTATAGGTGCCTTCTCACTCACAGAGAGTATAGCACAAAAGAGATGTTTTTGTGATGTTTTTACTGGTCTCAATAAAAAAATTTACTTCTGATATTACTTATTTGTGCTCAAAGATGAGAATCAAGAAACTTTACGAGACGTTCTGGTGACATTTTTATTTAGAAGTTTCTTCATTGGGGGAAAGAGAAGATGGTGGAAATTCAACGGTGAAATGCACTGCAATTCTATTGGCTAGAGTAAGTAAGTGAGACAGCAAAGTTGAGTTACAGAAGGAGAAAATATCAGGTCAGAACTTCTATCTACTCAATGTACTTTAATATAAATAGTAATAGTGGCAGGAAGTATCCACGTGAACTATAATTGAACTTCAGGATTCTAAGAAGTTCCAGGGAAAATGAATTAGCAGATGGGAACACATGGTATGAAAAGGTGTGTTGTTGCATGGTTACCATCACAGCATAGCTGGGAACATAATTTACTCTAGAAAACACAGCTACTAATGATGGAAGTGTAGAAATCATCAAACTTAACACATTTAGATGCATATGTTACCAGGCTCCCTGTTGTCTATCCACTCATATTTTTTCAAGACACAGAGCTCAGCCTAAAACCACTAAATGTAGCTTAAGCTGTAAGTTTTATAGAGAATAATGGAATCACATATCTACCTGTTTCACATAAATATTAAACCAACAGAATGTTACATAGATGAAAATATAAATATCCCCTAACATAATTATGAACTTGTATAGACTCCATAATTCCATTAATTTATCCAAGAACTTAGTTCTTCTTTATTATTTTCATCGGTGTTGGAATAGTACTGAAACTGGCTTGCTTACAGTGCCACAAACTCCCATCAGTCTCTTGCCTAATTTTTTTCACTTTATTCTTTACGGTTACTTAAGTAATGCTATCATTCCATGTTGGACACATCATTTCACCTCACCTGAAAAGCTCTGACAGGCTGTATTGGGAACAGTAACTCCCTTCCATGGTGAGCAGTGCTGCCCCAGTCCCATCCTTTCCAGATGGTTCAAGGGTTCCCCTTCATGTGTTTTTTGTAAGTATTTAAAATCAAAGTAGTGCCAGTTCTGATCAGTGCTTACTGATCCTTCCATATCCCTGCGAGTCCCAATGCCCACAGTCATCTCTGGTTTGGTTTCCCCATCATTTCAATCCTGTTACTGCACACTTCCCAACAGTAAATATGGAAGAACATATAATAAGCTGCTTTCATAAAATGATAACCACAGAATTTTTCCAGTGCTTTATCTGCTATTGATCTGGTTGCCTATCTGTTTAATATTTGACAGAAATAAATCCAGACATTAGCCAATCTATCTGTAAGCACAAAGGAACAAATTTTATAGCATTCATTGACTTCTCCAGGACCCTCAAGATGAACAGAAGCAGACAGTAAATTCCACAACTCGCATAAGATCTCCCTGACTCTACAGGAGGTTAATTTTTGCTTAAGGTCTAACCAATCTAGACCATTTTACTGTTAAATCAAAATACATACATGGGTAGTTGCCATGCACCTACCTCTTGATTCTTTGTGATGAGAAAAAAAAATGTGGAGAGCTTTGTCAGCTACCTGAGCTTTCTCTTCAGTCCTCCTAGGCCTTCTCCCAGTTTGAACAATTTCATAGTAATTCAATGTCAAGGACATTGCTTCTTCTGAAAACTGCACATTTGCCATTTTCAGAGTATTGTGTGGATTTGTCTTCTGCCATCTGCAGTACAAGTTCATTAATTTGGAAGGTATCTGAAAGGCCACCATATTGATTGTTTAAATAGAAGTGCCTCTTTTCCACACCTGCAAACATAAGTGCATTACCTTCTTTGTCCTGTCAGACATGACAGCTGTCATCACCATCCCCAAGCCTCTTACCTGTTCACCATAATTTCAAAAGCCCTTTTAATAAGAATTATTTATGAGAGTCATAGCTTAAAGACATTTTGCAATAAAAGAAAATGTTAAGTTAGTAATGAATCTGATAGACCGTAGCCAAAAGTGTCACTCGCCCCAAGGTTAGCATTTGTGCTAAGCTTCCTCTTGAGTCTTAACTGTGAGTTTGACAAGTCCAATAAACATTGTGGAATATCCTTTGGCAACTCAGTTTTCTAGCATTTTCTGAATAGCCACTGCTGAAGCTTGAAGATGCAAAGAGAGTTTAAGAGGGCTGATCAGTGATACTAAAGAGTTGGTTTACTCTAGGGAAAGTAGAGAAAGCAAGGTCTGGCATCTCATCAGAGCCAACCATCCTCTCCTGCTGACCCCGGAAGGCGAGGCATGGTTGTCTTCCTTGTTTTCTCATAAGCACAATGACCCTTCCTTTCTTTCAGCCCTGGAATGCCCTGCAGATGTGATGAGAAAGGCATTTTCAGGCAAAGGTAAATTTCTTCCCCTATGTCCACTGCTAATTTTCCTTTTCAGGGAACATGTTTTGTATCTAGTCTTTCTTAATTCTTCTCTCTAAGATTTTTTTTTTTTTTTATTTCTGATCAACAATTCCTCTCCATGTATCTCATGTCAATTAAGCACAGTGAGTAAACCCATTTTTGTACAGGATTACTGCTGTAATTTGTGTAATGTTTGTCTGTGTTAGCAGACTTTGAATGAATTACCAGTTTGAATAACTGATGAAATTTACTGAGATGTGATCAGCATATGCTCGAAAAATAATTGGCTTTTGCATTTCTTTGGTACTCTCTCATCTTTGAGGAAATTGGTGAAGGATCACATATTTAGGGTGCATATGGGGATGTGAAACTTAAGTTACACCCTAGAAAAAAATTTCAATCAATTTAAATTCATTTTCACTTCCGTCTTAAAAGATCATATGTTATACTGGCATACATGCTTTGGAAAATAGTTCACTCGAGGTAGGTGTCTAGGCATAAATCAGTTTGACATATTCTGTCTCCATGGTTAGGAACGGCCTTGAAAAGAAGGTAACATAATTTTAAGGTTAAAGAATAACATGGGCCACAGCAACTGAGACAGTAATAAGTCAAAAATGCTATTCATTGTGCAAACTCAGCCATATCTGAGAAAAGAATCTGAGGAAAATAAAAGACAAAATGTAACATCAGTTCATATTTGCTCTTTGAAGTCTGATTGCCTACATGGAAAATTAATTAAATAAACTGGTAGTGCCTTTTTAAGATGACCACATTTTTCATCTGTTAACAATTCCAGGTTTTTCAGTGTTAGTACAATTTAGCAAGTGAATATTTAAATAGAAATAATTGAAGATCAGGAAGATTCCTTTTAATCTTTCTTAATTTCACTGCCAAGTGTAGTTCTTCAGTGTTGGAATGACATACATACCGCTGTTGAAATCAGCAGAGTAGAAAGAACTAAACCAAAAAGACACCACTCTTCACATCCCACGATGTTCTGCTTTATTAAAAAAAAGTCTTTGATAAGCAGATTTAAGTGACAATTGACAGTGCTGGAGAAAAACTGGCAAAACTTTACTTTTACACAACATCTAACCTGACCTTTTTTAACTTTATGGTAGAGGAGTTGATATCTGATATTGAATGCTTCTAGAGCTCCAGAAGTAGGGTAGGGAAAATAAACTGAGTGTGTTTATTCCATGTTCAGGTCACCATGCTTTCATGGTGAAGTTACCTTTCAAGTCCTGAGTTCAACACCCTCTAACCATGTTCTTTTAGATATTCCCCATGTGAAGGGTTTAATATACAATAGAAAAAGTACTTTGTTCCTTGTTCAGTTTTCATACTCTCACACTGTTTTGAGACACGTATACTTCCCCATACTGGTCTGACACGTTTTTGCATTCCTTTGATTAATGCAGGGAAAAACAGTTGCACAGCCAGTTGATTCTCTCAGCTGATGTAGCTGTTTATCGACAACAAAGACTTCTCTCTTGCTCCCTTGTTGTTGGAAGAAGTTCAGCTTCCTTTGTACCAGCTGTGGTCAGTCACCATATCTCTTCTTACCTAAAATTGATGAGGACTTTGCCCTACCCATCACCTACGAGCCATCTTCCACAGTAGAGCTTTGCTTGTTCAACATACTCTCTAAAATTCCTGGCATGGTAGATACTGACCTCCTTCTCTTTCAGGAAAATTATTTCCATTTTCTTCCATGTGTTCTCTCTGCTATCAGGTCATGAACACCTGTTAAAAAGGCTTAGCTGAGTTTCAAATAAGTTAATTCAAGGAAGAAAAGGCAGTAGTAAATAATAGGTGAACCTATACCTGCTATCCACATATCCAGTATGTCAGTCACTGTCCACATCAGCTCCATTTGATGTGTGCTTGGTGCAGGATTGTGCACATGCAGGAGAATATGTTTGCCTCTAGCCTCTCCTTATTCTCCTAGATGGACACAGAGGTTCAGGATTCATGCTTCTGTGTGTGGTTTAATGACTAGGTGTCATAGAATATTATGCTGGCACTGCTGTTACCAAGGAAACTTGTGATACAGATTTTAGAGACTGTCTGGGAAAGAACTAATGAGCAGTTAACTTGGTTTCAGATCTATCTGAGCAAAACTATTTGTGTGAAAAATGAGGGTTCATCCACAGCAAAAACCTGTAGTGAAACCTTGGTTAGGGTTCTTTTTTATGTGGCTAACTGATTATTTTGAAATCTATTTAAAATAATGAGTATATTTTATTTCATATTTTTCCAAAACATTGAACATTACAAATGCTTCAGATAAAGTGTATTTTCACTACAGGAAGACTGTAAGAATGAGAGGAAGGCTGAAAAGGACCTTCTCTTGTCATCTAGTGTATTTGTTTGCTTCAGGACAGGAGCATTTATAGCTGAACAATCCTGGGCTGATGCAAGTCTAACCAGCCCTTGAAAATTGGATTCCTTCACTTTCTTAGCCAACACAATTCCTTCTTTATCCTCTCAGTGATAAGTTTCTCATAACATCTAGCTTAAACCTCCATTGCTGCATTTTATGCACATCACTTTCACCTTATTCCCCAATTAATTACCGGCTTTGTCAGAGTAACCTTTTATGTGTGTGACTAGTGCTGCTTTGTCTTCATTTTTCCTTTCAAGACTGAACAAACCAATTCTTTCCAAATTTCCTTTGATTTCAGTTGAAACTATCCCCACAGACAAAACTCACTATAAATAAAAATCTGCTAACAAACAAAACAGTCTTCCACTTCAGTTTATTCTTGGAGCAAACTTTGCTGAGAGCTGAGACAATATTTCAGAGTCTTTCTCATGGAAAGGAAAATCCAAGCATCCAATCTAGTGTGCAGTATGAACAAAAAAAAATATTTGAGAAAATACCATAAATGGATGATTTAATGAAGAGTGATTTTTAAATATTAAGAAATCTGTAACATAATCACATGCAAGTAGAACTATTTCTGGGTTTTGTATCTAAAGTCACTGGATTATTTCTATTTGCTCTTCATTTTTAAAGCCAATTGCTTTGATTCTTATTGCTACCTGCTTAGAAGCCTATTTTTAAAATTTATGTTTGTAGGTCCAAAAAATATAGTTATGTGGGCACACCCTTGCATATTACAGCTCAGTTATAAGAAGGATGTTTGGTTTATGTTCATATGTTCAGATCAGAAGAAAATATTACTAGGAATTAAATCATGTTATTTGCACTTGCGGTATTTTGCAGAATAAGAGGCGGCCTACATTTCCAAATGTTGCTATTAAAAATAATTTTTGAAGTTGCTATTAAAAATGTTTTGTGAACTTCTTTGCAGGAAGGATTTTATAGCAAATTAGGAAACCTCATCAGAAGTCATTTAGTTCATGCAAACAATACATGGAAAATTACAGGTTCGCAAGCCTCAGCTTTGTTTTCCCATGCAGTTTTTGAAGCATCCATTGTCTTGCATGCATGAGGACAAGATTCTTGCCATGTAATTTATAGTTGGGGATGCCAAAAGCCCTCAGTCTAATCAAGAACTAAACTCAGTAAGTAGATGACAGATGCAGGTCAACAGTGATTCTCCATGTGTCTCTCTGTGTTCCCAAGACTTAAGGTTACAAGCCTGCTACATGGTAATTACTACTGAGAACTAACCCTTCTCCATCACAGACGTGCACGTGTAGGAGCACCTGTTATCCCCTTGTTCCATTTGATGAGAAAAAGAATTTGTTTTGCTATTGCCATGGAGGTCTTATCAAATAGAGAAACCCTTTTTATCTTTGCCACTTTAGTCCAAAAAGTCAAATGACATTTTCTGTCATTCTCATACCCAATATCAGCGCCATATGGTATGGCTTTCACCTACAAGGAGGTTGTTATATCCCTCTAGGATGCATGAGTGCATACAGCTTCCACCCTGGCCCCTCAAATGGAGGTAACAGAGCCAAGAGCTTCAGTATAGGAGGAATATTGCTCTCTCCTTGAATGGTCTCTGCTGTATGTTGCAGGTTATGGCTTACTGCAAGACAATTGGAAGATGGTCACTTGGAAGGTCTTTGGAATACTCTGCTATCTGCTTCAGCTGTACTAACACTTAAGCATGATTTAATAATCTAAAAGAAATTAAATTTTTATTTACATTATTAAAATGACAAGTGGATTATTTAATGAAAAACGGGGGAAGAAAAGGATTGGGAAAATATCTTTTAAGTTCAAGAAACCTTTCCTTCTGTTTGGCAAAGCTTATCTGACTGGAGTTTATTACTCATGTTCCTAAATGTCTGCATTGCCCAGGGATTTTGGGTTCACTTGCTGCTTCTTGACCTGGCACACATCACATTCTTAAAGCAGCTATTTTAAAGGAAACAAAACCGCTAACATTTTAAAATAATAATATTTTATTCTTGAGCTGGGGTAGGGGGGTAGTAGGCAAAAAAATGCAATTTCTTTCGTCAGTCAAATGGGACCCTCACCCTTTTTAACTGATAGGTCGGGGAGCACTTTTTGTTTTCAAGGATTTCATTTTAACTAAATGCAAGAAAAATGAAAAAGTGTTTGAAGTGAGAAACATAATTTTCACACATTAATGGCATTGAGTGTTGTCGACTATTAAGCATCATTTTAATTTTGGTTGGTCAATGAAACTACGAGACTGCATTGAATGAAATTAACTGGCTGTATTCCAGCAGTGGCATCCTTTTACTTGGTATTTGTATACACTGAGACAGAATGCAAGTTTATGTTGGGTAAATACTTATTTAACTCATTTAATGGCCTAATCTATAAATTAGAGTGAATATATCTTTTCACCCTTGTATCGTAGTCTATTTATGTGTACTGTTCTATACTGTAAACATATTCCATTGGTCATTTTTCTAATTAATTTAGATGAAAATAAATTAATTTAGTTTAAAATAATTGAAAAATGATAGCAACAGACTGTGATCAAAATGTGCAGTCATGTATCCATGTATCCTGCTGCTCATACTTTACTCATACACCTGACCTATTCAACAGAAAAAGCACACAGCAAGGCTTTCTCCTCAAGCTGAGACCATTCTTGACAGGACCCTCTGCACCCTCTGTGCATTTTAGTGCAACGTTTAAGCAGTGTGTCTTGTAGAGTTCTGACAGTGTGTATTGCTGATTAAACTGTTCTTAGTATCAGGTAAATAAGGTTTTATCAATTTTGTGAACTAAGGTTATATCTTATTCTTGGATGTTTTTTTCACAGAGTTCCCTTCCCTGTGAAGAAAGAATGGTCTGGTATCAATAGTATTCATATACATGTATATGTGTTTTTGTGGACAGCTCTTTTCCCATTTCTTACAGTTAATAAAGTAAATATCTAAGTGCATTAGAGTGAAATATTCCAGGTATTAGAGTGAGATGGAAGCAACAAGATTTATGAAATATCTCCCCAAAATAAAAGGGCCTGTAGCTTTTTAGAGCCCAGAGGGTACACGTGGTAATCTCCAAATAGAACTACAGTCTTTGCCTCTGAAATTGGTAGAGAACCTTTCCTCACCTTTGAAAGCTGAACAGTGATCTTTGCCATAAAGTCCTGAAATATGTATGTGCATATTGTTAATAATGTGGCTAGACTGCATTCAAGAATAGTGGATTCTTCCTTACTGCTCAATACATTTTAGGCAAACTGACTTGTTCAGTGCCTGCAGTGCAAAAAATTATTTAATTTTTTACATTCCTTATTTGCATTCATTGTTAGCTGAATCACTATCCTTTTAAATACAAGATGATGTTGGTGATGTAACATACAAATTTTAAGTAAAGAAGGAATGAAAGGACATATAGTCCTTGCATGGTTCCTAAGTAAGGAACTCTTACCAAAAAAAAAAGCATTTTCTTTTCTATGTACGTGGGAAGAAAAGCAAACTTAAGACCTGAAATCAGTTCCTTATGTCTGCACCCGCAGCGTACACTGTGGAGCACCCTAATGACTTTTATGAACATTGGTTAGCAGGTGAAAGTACTTAAAAGTCTTGAAAAACCAGCAGAAAGCTGACAACCAGTCACCCTTTCTCCTGACAAGAGTGAAAAGACTATTATTTTCTTAATGCAACAGACAGTTTCAGTATTCACTCTCCATACCTGAAGTAAGGCAATTTAAAATTTCATCATGACTATCAAGAATGACTATCAGGAAGATAGAAAAATCTTGAATGGATTAAATTCACAAAAAAAAAAAAAAAAAAAGAAGGCAAAAAAAAAAGCAGGTACTTTTTCTGCCTATAATAACTTTAATTTGACACAAAGGCAGAAGGAAAACAAAGGAATTAAATGCCTAAGTGACCTCTGAAAAAAACATCATAAAAGCCAAGTTATAATGCATATCACTAGAGGTAATGGCAGCAAAAGCTCATTTTTAATTTTTTTTTTAGCAGTTCCATTAAGTGTTAGTCCAATTGATCTGCCAGTGCTGCAGAGCAGAGTGTACTTATGCATTTTTTCCTTCTTTGTGCTTATCATACCAAGGTATCAGTTGTCAAAGCCAGCAGAAGTGTAAGGCTCTTAGTGGAAAACACTAGCTCCAGAAAATGGAGGAAGGGAAAGAACAAAGCCAAATCAGGCTTCAGGGATTTATTCTGACAGTGGTCTGTGACATCATACGAGTTTAATAAGAGCTTAACTGAACCCTTCTCAGGGAAAGGGAATTCTGGTGAAAGCCGAGGATTTTAAGAGGTTATCAAGGGACACAGATTTAGTTGATGAAATGTCATGTCATGAATCTTGCTCATTGATAACAACATAAAACAAAGAACTCACTGCAGGACCAGCCAAAGAAGTATTCTCATTACTGATTTTGTTCTGACTGAATGGCTTTGTACCTATCAGTTGCAAAAAGCTGATCCCTTCTAAATTAAAACTGCCATAGATGTTGAGTGCTGTTCATAGGCTTTCACAAAAAGAGGTGTTACTGTACATGTAGAAGAACATTTTAATGGTATTATGCTCCCAGCAGTCAGCAGGTTATCTTTACACTAAAAATACTTTTAACAGTAATGATATCCCAGGGACCAGGAGTCATTTATTGTCCTAAAAACCAGAGATTATCAGTACTTCTGCAGCAAGAAAGCTCTTTCCCCAAACAGGCATGCAGATACAGGAAAGGCATAATAGCAGGGTGATAAAAATCAAGGTAACACAATGCAGTGAGGAAGTTAGAACAGTTTGTCTTAGTTCTGTCATCCAACAATACTTCATAACCCAAAGGACATGGTTTTAATCAGTGGGTCTGAAATGTAAATGAAGCAAATTCTGACAGCCTTTGATCAAAGGCAAAGAGAAGGACGGAAAGCTTCTCAGATAAGTCTCTAAGGGAGCAGTCAGAGTTAGTCAGATAAACAGAACAAAAGTAAAATATATTCACATCCCAAACTTTACTAAATATAGCTTTGACAAAGGAACCCAGAGGTAGCCCTAAGCCAATGTAATTAACTGGTTAAGAAACTAGGAGCGGTCTAATACCTTTTGGTGGCAGACTTTATGCCCACTGAAATCCTGTCTGATAAGGTGTGGGCTACAGAGATGACACCATCAAAGTGATTTTGAACCCTTTGATGGGTGCCAGGAGACACAGTTTCTAAGTGGGTATTCAGTTACTTACTGATTGGTAATTCAGAAGAATCAGGTTAATACTTTCAGCTCTAAAATCTCTGAAGTAGAGATGGCTGACTTAGGATTCATTAAAAAAAGCAATCAGCTGGACTCAGACTTTAGAGCACTTTGGTTACCTTGGAGAAGAAGAAAAGGCATGTTAGGGTGTAAATCTCATTACGGTTTTCTTTACAGCAATAGCCACCAATTTATTATTACCATTAAGTGCCATACTAATTACATTTTAGGATCTTGCACTGACAGAAGGTATCCCACAAAATTATCTCTTTCTTACATTTAAAAAAACAAAGCAAATAAACACAAGACCTCATGTTATTTCATTAACATTGAATGATTTACTGTGGGAAATGGAGTTGATTGAATTAGATTCATAATGATCCAAGTCATTGCTCCATGTTCGGACTGTAAGTTTGGATTAAAGGAAATAGGCTTCAGTTGGCATTAAATTGAAACACAGTTCTGAAATGTCATCAATTTTAAAATAATTTAAGTAATATTTTAAACAATATGATATAAATAGAACATTTTAAACAGTATATTTTTTTAAGTCGTTATTAGAATCAACTGGTCTTGTTACACAGTATGTTCTGTGTACTCCAGGTCTGGTCACGCATTTGCCTAATTGTGAAACTCTCATTATTGCAGTGGCTCAGTTTGATTTCAAAATGTTCTGGTGGGCTCTGAGGAGGATTTTCCCCAAAATGAATCAGATTGCCTTCCAAAGCTCTCAACAGCCTGCTAAGCCAGGAAATAGGCTGCCGAGCCATCTGTCTTGAGTATTTCCAGGTTCCTGTTGGGTCCACTAGCCATGCCACTGAAAACCTAGGGCTTCTTTCAACTCCTTGACTTCATTAATGCCTGTTAGACAACTAACAACACAAGAAAACTTAGGCGGTGAAAGTCGAGAAATTATTTTTCTTTCTTTCCCTGCTGGCTATCTGTGAGCAGTAGAAATGAAAGCTGACCACTATCTTCTGGTCAGACTAATGGAAATATGGTGACATTTTTCCATCTCAGGTCTCTGGTGGGTAGCAGGGAAACCAAACTGAATTACACATCACTTTTCATCAGCAGTTGCAGGCAAAGACTGCAGGTTGCATATATGGTTTTGCTAAGTTTAGATTTCATTATTTCTCAGTAAAAATACATTTTCATAAGGGTTGTTATGAGTTTAGATTTTTGGTCTTAATCTTGGGCAGGATTCATTTATTTCTGTAATTTTTATGGTATTAATTTATTATATGGAAAATTGTATAAACACAAATCCTTAACCTTTGTACCCATTGTTCATGTGTAATATTATTCCTGGGAATTTTTGCAAACTAATTAGGAACATATTCATCTACTCCTTGATACCAAACTTCCTCACCAGCCTTAAACATGTAGAAATAAGTTCTATAATTCAATTAACAGATATTTTTTTACTACCTTCTTGCTGCTGCATTCCCAGTGGGAATGTCCCATTCCCGGTGAGCTTTCAAGTGCCCATATGTAAGGGACTCAAGAGCTGTAATCATAAACCATTGCTGGACAGTGGACCAATGCATCCCTGTAGCACAGGGCTCATGGCAGTCATGAGAATACTCTTAACACAGGTTTCAGTGTGCAGATGGACTCCTTAACTCCCCATGTCTGGACATTCTAATGTTTGGCTTTATGAAAAGCTGTTGTGGTTTTTTTCTAGAAATAATACAATTGTGCCTCTGAAAACACAGTAAATCTGAAATTATTTTGATGGCACTTGGGAGACTATACAGGGCCTCACTTTAATTAGGAAACATTCTTTTGGGGATAAAAGAGGTATGGAAAATACATTATTAATATTATTCATTAATGAATCTTCCAGTGTGCATTTAATGATAAATGGGCATCATTCCTCAGTATCAGAACAGAACATATTGGAAAAGTGAGAGTAACATTAAAATAGTTTATTGATCTGTAGACAAAGAGCTGTTCCTGAGTTATGATTTTTGTGACTCAATCCTAAGGGCAGTGGAAAGTTCCCCACTGATTTTGGTAATCATTAGATTTTGACTTTATGTCCACTTCAAGGATTTGAACAACTCAGAAATATATAAATATAAAGCATATCTACTTGTACAATACCATTTTATTGACTTTTTAAATTATTTAAGATGAGCCAATATTTTCAAAGTTTGGAATACTTCCTACTGAAGACAATGAAAGTTATAGGAACCTCTGTTTATCTACATAAGAATCTAAATGTTGATGTAGAACCTATCCTGCAAACAGTAAAATCCTTAATTCGGTGTATTTAACTGCACTGAAAAATATGCAGTTTCACAGGTTCATAAATGTGGGCAGGGTCAAGTGCAACATTTTAGTCATCACATAAATATAAGTCCTGAAGATACTTCTATCTCCTCCATTAAAGGAAAAAAAAAATTTAAAAAAAATAAATAAAAAAATCATTGGATTACATTTTAAGCATAACAAGCATGATGTGATTTTAAACTGTCTGGCTCAGAGTCTTTAGATTATCCCTTTTTTTTTAACTTTGGACACTAATTTTTCCATGGCAGCTGGATCATAAACTACATATATTTTCCTTTTCGTGTTACTCTCCATTCACTTGAGTACTTCATAACTGATTCCATATTTGTCTTGCGGAAGGCACATGTCATCAACCTTTTGGAGCTCACACTGGGGAATATTATATATATATTTCATGTGGCTATCTGAAATCCCCAACTCCCAAACGCACTGTGTTTTTTCCTTGTTCTATAAATTCGCTGATCCTTCTGTAAATACTTCTGCATTTTACTGCTACACTGGGGTTTTTGTTTAGACAATCTACTATGTGTCCTCTCTATAGAGAGTATCTTCAGTATTCTTTTAGGCTTCAACTTTTCCTTAACTAAAATAAGTATTTTTTAAAAAAACGCCTTTTATACAGCAGAGTTTCAGACAATTGGAAATAATCAGATTATCTTAAAAAAAAAAGTAAATAAACAAACCCATCTTGATTATTAAAAAAAACAAAACCAAGGCAAAGAACAAGAAAGAGAACTTGTACACCAATTTTGGATCCAGTGCTGTTTTAAGTAAAAGGAGCTCAATATTGTCATGGATTTTATGAACAGCAGTGGGCAAAACAAATTGACAAATGGTGGGGTTTAGGTTACCTAATCATTGAGTAAGGCATATTAGGATCATGGTAGTCTCTAGGAGCAGATCTATGTACAGGTCGGTGTGCAGCTGTACCTTACCAGGGCGGTTGCTCAGGAGACCTCTCTTTCAGAGTGATACAGATGCAGCCCGGCAGGATATTTATTTGTATAAGGAAGAAAAGCTAATGGAGAAAATGCGATGCAGTAAAGTAGAACCTTGGTTAGGCTCCGTAACAAGTAACAAGGGGAAGCATCTTTTTATGTTTTCACACCCCCGTGACAGAAAATGAGAGTTCATCTTCAAAAAGATAAAACTACCTGAATGCTCAAGGAATATTGGGTAACCTGCCTTGTCTGGTTTCTAGAAAAGAACAACAAACATTTTGGCATGAGTACAGACCACATCTACTCCTTTGTAGCCTTTTGTCTTTGAAGAGCTCAGTATATATGTTAGGATCATTTATTTCTGCTTCCTACAAACAAATCACTGAGTACAGTTTTGTCTTAATTTGTACTATTCTGACTTTACATTTTTAGTACTAAAAATCAGAGCTAGAAGAAATAAAAAGCGCCACACAGGCTAAGCTTACATTGTGGCATTTATTCCTTGATTTTATGTTGTAGAGAGTTAGGAGCAGTAAACAGAAGTGAGTTAAAATAATTTAAAAATTCTGTCCTAAAGCATGGTTGCTTCTTTTTTACCATTTAAAAACTGGTTTTCAGTTGGTTCATAAAACTAAAGTGGTCCAAGAACTATACAATATCTAGTTAGTGGGCATGGTGGATGTAACTGATTATTTTCAGCTCTTACTTTCATTAAACTTCATATTCAATTACATGATTAGAAAATCAAGCTCTGTTCTACAAAATCCTTGGGGGGAGGGGAAGCCCGGCAGATACTTTCTAAAGGGTCACAAAAGAAAAATAAGGTTATTATTAGCAATCTTAAATTCTCTCTATAGATCATATCTCCAGTGGAAAATTGTCAGGGTGGCACCTCAGAAAAGGCTGAAAATCAACATTATGATATTAGGATCACAGAAGTTTAAGATCATGAAAAATTTTAGTGTAGAAACTATTTTTTTCTTATATTCTCAGAATGTATTTTAATTTTTAATTGAGCACAAATTCCAGCTGTCATCCGCAGCAGTCTTCCATTCTCAGCTGTTGTCTCATAAATGGCTAGAGGATGCTCTTTCACTATTTAGCACTAATTAATTTTGTTAATTAAATGTCACCCTGCTTTTTTCCTTATTAGAGTTTTTGTACCAAAATGGTTCCCAGGACATTGCTGCTAAAATCACTAAAGATTAAAAAGAAAGGATGGAAATTGAATGTGCAAGCACTAGAGAATTCATTAAACGCATTGTAAGACTTGCAAATTCCTCTTGACAAGCAGGATGAGAACTGTAAGACACTTTCCTCCAAGGGTGAGTTAATAGCCTAGCCATTTATGTCAAATGTTTTGTTGGTGGGCAATAGTATCATAAAGTGCTGAACTCGAGAGCCAGTGTCAACATGTAATCCTATTCTGAAATTTCTCATTATAAGAATTACATTATTTGGGAATTTCCCTGTATTAATTCCATAAAGCTAGTGGACAAACATCTTGTTATTTCTTGTTTCCTTTTTAGATTTGAATTTTCAGTGTGTGTGGAAAGAAAATGAGAAAGGAAGACTTTGTATTCCTGCAATTTATTGGCAGCTCATATGTCCATTAAGGAAAAAGAAAAAAAAAAAAAAGGCTTGGATTGCTTTCTGGGGCCATGCTGCTGTGCTTATATGGGAGCTGGCAAGCAGCCACATAAAGATGAAAACTGCATTTTGAACCCCTATAGTCTATGGCAGAGAATAATGTGTATGTTAATATGCTCTTTTGTAGCGTTGAAGGATTTCACCATTTTTTGCTGGCATGATACTCAAGTACAGGCCAATTGTATTAAGTAACAGAGAAAGCTGCCAGTGAGGAATGTAGTCCAGGATATTATCAGGAGAAACATGCAATCTTCATTGATTTCTTGACACTGTCATTAATAACAAAGCCAGCGTTTCCTGTAAGTCCCTGAAGTTTTTAGTCAGCACGTTCAGTTAGTTCTTCTTATTGTCATTCATCCTCCTCCAAAGGCTTTTAGGGGAGTAGGGAGAGGGAGAGCAAATGCATGTGTGTTACAATGGGCTGGTTCTGCTTAGTCTTTCTCAGCTGTGTGGACATGTGAATAGAAAGTTCTGTGTGTTATGCATAAGGCAGCGACCTGGGAGAAATGTGGTTGGGAGTTACCACGTGTACATATATATTAAACTTGTGGTACTTACCTAAATATCACGTTCAGCCTGAGATAACTATTCCAGACAGCATCTGGAAATGTTTAGAAAGAGTTTTACACGTGATTGAGGTTTATATAGTTAAGCTTCCTAAAACATTACTTCAATATAAAGCCTCTCTTTCTCTACAGATTCTTCTCCAAAGCACTGCCCCTTCCCCCCCCCCCCCCCCCCCCCCCC